>RJWT010044212.1:0-11821 GCA_004365215.1 Cuniculus paca
GACCTTGCGCTTGCCAGGGAGGCGCTTAGACCGCTGAGCTAGATCCCCAGCCCTGTTTTTGAGACAGGGTCTCACTATGCCGTTCAGGCTGGCCTTGAGTTCACTTTGTAGCCCAGGCTGGTCTCGAACTCACAACGATCCGCCTGTCTCAGCCTCCCGAGTGCTGAGATTACAGGCGTGAGCCACCACGCCTGGCTGTATGTTATATTTTTAATCATTCATAAATATTAACAATAATAAAGAATATGAGAGGAAAACTTTGGAGGTGATAAATATGTTTATGTCTTAGGTTGTGGTGATGGTTTCACAGGTGTATAATTATCTACACACTTATTCAGTTGTAAACATTAAATTTGTACGGGTTTTTGGGGGACTTTTGGTTTTTTGAGACTGGATCTCACTATGTAGTTCAGGCTGCCCTTGAACTCACTATGTAGCCTAAGCTGACCTCAAACTCATGATGATCCTCCTGCCTCAGCCTCTGAGTGTTGGAATTACAGACGTGCACCACCACACCCAGTTGTACAGTTTTTGTATGTTAATTACACTTCAATGAAGTGCTTTTAAAAATAAAAAGTACATAAATTAAATTTTATATAAATATATTATATCAGCAAAAAGAGAAAAAGATTTTATAATTGTCTCTATCAACCTGTATGGAAATGCCAGCATCATTCTCTAGCCATGAATGTCAAAGCTGGAAGAATTTGAAGTTTCTGTAGACTGCAGTGCACACTTTGACAGTCAAAGTGGCAAGCTCAGAGTCCTTGTCACATGTCTAAGATCACACGGTCTGCTATTACAAAGTCAGGAGTTTGACCGGGGTCCACTAACATCAGCATGCATAGATATATTTCTATGTAAGATATAATCTTGACTATTTTGCAAGAGCACAGGACTCAGGCAAAGTTCAACATCATCTAGGACATGAAAAGTAAAAAGTTAAAAAGTGGAAACAAACCCAATCTAATCTACTTTCAGTCAAGAAAATTATATCATTTTTAACATGCTCCTTGTTGTTAAAAGGAGACCTACTCTGGCTGTCATTGATAACTTATTTTTACCAGTGAGAAAACTACAGCGTGAAGATACTAACTAGAACTGGTGACTAGATAAAACTTAAATAAATTTCAAATCATACTTGTGTAATATGGCAGTTTACTTTTTATTGAAAATTTATATTAGTTTTATCCAGTTATATATGTATATACCCTCATCGTATTTCCAAAAGCATTTCAAGATGATAAAGAAGTTGCCAACTATTCATGTTACCAAATCTCAACATGTGTCAGTCAAAACTTCATACAACAATGAAGTCATTGGTCAGTTTTCCTTGGGGGTCCCCTGTGATGATTTCATCACTACTGTGAATATTCCAAGATTGTCCCATGGTAAAATAGAAAGGTGAAGTTACAAGCTACCTATAGGATGTGATTACCAATACATCAAACAAACTGCTTTACTCATGTTGCCTATATCTCCATAGAACTGACCCAAATGAGGAATTAAGGATCTTTTTATTTCTAAGGTTTGTTACACCACAATTTTAAGTCTTTAAGTAATGTGGATTTCCTAAAAACCCTTTTTAGCAAGTCTGAACCCCAAATAATCAGTTCTGTGGAAATGGCTTTGTTTGCTTAACATTTAACTACACACTTTGATCATTCAAGCTATTGTCAATGAAAATTTATAATACCAAAGAAGGAAAAAAGAAAAGATGAAATAGTATATCTGGCAGCATTTGTTACTTGAAAATCAAAAGTCAGCATCCCCTCTGCTATATAAGCTCAAAGCGCCACATTCGGTGGCATCTTTTCAAATGACCTGAATTGTATTCCTCCCTTCCCTTGATTTATCCCTTGATTGGTCCCTGCAGGAGAGCATCATTTCCCCCCTGCCCTCTGTCTTCTATATTTCATTTCAGGTGTCTATCGAGGCAACAGAAGATAAAGCTCTCTGCTTTCCCTTGTACAAAGTTCTATATGGAATCAGTTCACCTGTCTGTCACTCCTCATTAAATTCTTACCCTCTTCATTCACATCCTGATCTTTGCAAATGAACATTTGCTTAATAAATGTTCCCAAGACTAACAGTGCAGAGCGAAAATCCCACACAGCAGTAAATTATTAACTCAGTCACAGAGGGAGTGCCATATATGACTTTTCAGAATGAGTTATTATGTGGATCATCATGTAATTATGAATTTTTCAAGCCATGATAGAGGAAAATTGAATATTTAATATTTTATGGACATATTCTACACTGAGGACATCTTTCAAAATTTTATGATAATTTTTAGAGTGAGCGAAGAGCAGAACAAAAGTTACAAAATAATTGCAAACTTGAATATTTAATCACCAGGGACATTGTTAGTTATTTCTCAAATTATATGATGTAACCAAGGCTGTGAACTTTTAATCATAGTGAACTCAAGTGGGAAAAAAGTGCATTATAATCAATCTATGTGTTCTGGTTGTTTAAGAAATAAGAATATAGAGCTTAAAATTGTCAAATTGAGATTGTAGAGTGTAAATACTCATGTGAGAAGAAATCTTGAGTGATTTAGTCTAAATGATCTATTCTTGAACAAAAATGAGGCATTTTAAAAGGTTCAAATTCAGCAAAAAAATGCAAACACTATAGTATCTTATAATTATTAATTTAAAAGAAAATGAAATTGGCATTTATCAAGACCATTTTTAAACTGTGAGAATTATTTTATAGCTTTGGTTTAAAAAAGTATAAAATAGTAAATTTATACCAAATAACACAATTTTGTTACAAATTGCTCTATGTAATGTATATAGCCTTATGTATTCTTATTACAGTACATTTAGTATTTCAATTATCACTGATGTTTACCTAGGCAAATTTTGAACATTAAGCCACTAGGAAAGGCCAGATGGGTCATGATGGCCAGAGTTGGTTCAGAGACCAGCCAAGTAAGGAATGAAACCCTGAGGGCACAATCTTGGTTCTGGGAAAATGGGTCTGTAGCAGGCAAGCATCACAGTGACTAGCCCCTGCCCCCTCAAACCACACCCTCTCAGTACATTTTCTAGGAGCTTATAGGGTCTCTAAGGTCGGTAAAGAGTCATCCCTTCTCCACCTCTAGGAAATTCATAGCTAGTACTTTTCTGACCTTTTGGAGCAGGAAAAGGCTTACTGAAACTTAACTAAATTCCAGAAGCCCCAGGGAAACCAGAAGTCCTTGTGGTGGCATTAGGTATTCCTTTCAGACCTGTCCTTCTCTTCACTTTGTAGACTCAACCTGAATTCTTGATTGTGTTCACATGTAAGCTACTTCAAAGAGTATTTTCTGGCATTCTCCTGCACCCAGGACTTCTGATTGTGCCAGGGATTCTGATAGGAATATACAGAATAGGCAGGGTAGAATCCTCATCCTTGTATAGAGTGTAGTCAGAAAGGCAATGATGAGACATGCTAGAAGCTTCATGTCAAGGAAATAAGAACAGGGTGGTTTAGGGCATCAAGAAAGTGACCCTAGCACCATTTTGTGAGACTGGTAGAGACCCCCACCAGGATTAGCTAGAGTTAAAACGGAGTAAGTGTCTTTAAAACAGCTAATAGCAAAGGAGGCCAGGGAGCAGAGCACGTGGCCTGTCCAGGAGACTTCAGACTGACTGGGTCACAAGGCATGAGAGGGGGTAAGACCAGGGAATGGAGAGATGGAGACGGAACCGTGAAGCATTTCAGGAAACATGCAAAAGAGGCATGATTCTAGATGTGAAAGAGAAATTAATAAGTGTTTGTATGGAAAAGATTAGTATGGACCTTAAAACTTCTATCGGTTCAGAAAGAAGTCAGATTGAAACAATATGTAAAAACAAAAAAGGTAAAATCAATTACTTGATTAATTTCCAGTAGTGATTGAGCTTAATTTGCCAAAGATATCTTCAATTCTTTTTTGTTAGTTCTAGATGAGTTCCTGAGTCTCACTACTTAACTCTTTTAGAGAAATACCCTTCTAAAAACTCTGGTGTCAGGTCTTTCACCTAAGGCCTGTTGCCCTCCTCCTCAGTGTGGTCTAGAACTGAGCAATTCATACCCTGGTGTGCACATTAACTAATTATGGAACTTCAACCTCAAAAGAAATTGGATACTTTCTGGTTGATTGTGATGGATACCACACCCACTTTAATGACAGGATGGGTCTCCACCTCCCTATTAATTCCTGAAATTGCAAAAGAAAGATTGTACCAAATAAGTGATAAAAATGGACTTAATTCAAGACCATTACAGTAGGGATCTAGAGTATTGCAATTGGAGAGAGATTGAACTCAGCTCCTATGAACAAAGGCAGGAGGACTTTTTTATTAACCTTGAGGTGAGCTAACAGAAAAGTCCTGAAAATTAGTGGATAAGTTGGTCAGTGCAATTCACCCTTATAGAAGTTAGGCTCCTCTGCTCCCACAGAGGATGAGAGATAGAAGTCTCAACTCCTTCCATGATTACAAACAAAAAGGATGGATCCCGAGCCCTCGGAAAAACATTGCTAGATTGTAGGAAATTTATAACTCAATAGCACAAAGAAAGAATTTATAATAGTCAATTTTTTAAAGCCAAACATTCTAGAAAAAGGGAAGTCAGGTGCCTAGACTTAGGAGGAAGCCTAAAGTTTCTCAATATGAAAAGAACATTGCAGCTGTTTTTGTCAAGACACACTTCATATCTATGAACAATGCAATTTGAAGCTGCATTTCTTAGGTGACTAACATCACCCAGCCCCTCAGATTCTGAATTTGTAATTGTATGAACCTTGCTATGCTTGCCACATCCCGTACTACCCCAAGTGCTTTTTGCTCATGACATGGTCTACTCCCAACCTGGTTCTATCCAAGAGTTCCTTGGCAATCCAAAAAAAGCAATAGCAATATTGGCTGACATACATATGAACAGTCTACCACCCTTTTGAAAGACAATGATTATTTACTTTTGCCTCAATAAACACCCTGCCTAACAAACTCATGGAAGAATATATGCTGGAATGCCTTCATGTTGCCTAAACTCAGTCCCCTCCACATCCTCTTCCAAATCGTATTCACTCACCAATTTTTTTACCAAAGGTTTATGTGCCAGGCACTGTGCTGGGCAAGTGGTGGACCATACTCTCTTTCGAAACATACATAAACTGTGCACTGTTCCTACAAAAAGCACAGACTTCCAGGCCTTACAGTTGACATGATACTGGTGTGATAATTAAAAATATTTGCTACGTATTTGTGACCAGCCCTATTACAAGTACTTTCAGTCACTGGTTTATACGTATTTTCCATCACGGTATTTGTGTCCATAACTTCCCTTTGAGTTCAAAGTACTTTTAGTATCAGATGAGGAGGCTGAGTCTAAAGTGGTGTAATAAATTGCTCAAGGTTAAGTGAGCATTAACAGAGAATGGGAATCTAACCCAGCTTGGTGTGACTTCCCTAAGCTCTTCCTCATTTTATTAAAAACACTTTTAATAATACACAGAGCATCATATACCTCATTTGCATATTCAATGTGAAGTCAGCAAGTGCATATTACACCCAGTAGGAATTTAGAATCTGCGGTGTTAGAGGAAATTCTCACCATGGAAGCAATGCACTAGGCTTGATACTAAACTCAATCTAAGAGCTCTTAGCATGCTGCAGGGCACATGGATTGTTGAAAGCCGTGTCTACAGAGCTTCTCTTCTGATACCCACCCTGTTGCACACCAGAAAGAGAGTGATTCTTTTATGCAAGCTCTGCTCCAGGGAAGGCCACATTCCTTCGTATGATATTTCCCCAACCTCACACCATATTCACAATTTCTACAACATCCAGGCATTGCCTTCAATATAACTTACTTACTATTCATAGAACAGACCCACTGTAAGCTATCACAGTGAATGGAGGGCAAAGGGCAAAATCACCACTGATACTCTTCAAAACGAACATAACAGTATCCAAATCAAGTATTCATCTGTGTACCAGCCACATTCATCCTGAGTGCCACTTTAAAAAGGACTGCACTCCATCTGGTTTTAGTTGCCTCTTCTTGTCTGGTGGTGCCAAGTATCATTCCACAACTTCCAGGCCCAGCTTTCACTCCAGGAAAATGCTGTAGGCCTGTGCTCCTGTCCTATGCATTCATCCTGCCTGCCTCTGCCTGTGCACATCAGTGAGTGTGCACATCAGTGAGTGTGCACAGCACTTGTACTCCAGCCCTCCCGGGAGCTCGCTAACCAGGCTTATAAAGCAGCTGTCCTTGGAAGGTACTCATGGACTAATAACAACCAACAACTAGGCATTTGCAGTGAACCAAGCACTAGACAAATGCTTTACGTGAATTACTATTTTATTTAAGCTTCACAACAGTTTGATGAAGAAGAAACTATTATTATTGTCTTTGTAGGCTAGGAGACTGATGTTTGCATCACAACTATGGGGGGAGATTAAATACTTTGTCTAAGACTTCACAGATAGTAATTTGCAAATTACTAGCTGTGTACCCCCAAAGTCTATAAACTTGAATCCTAGATTTCTGTATCACAATTAATGGAAGACCTACACTTCCACCTAATTTGTATCTTATAGAAGGACTGTACTCCCCATTCTACCCACCATCACTACTCCCCTCTAAAAGCCATCTGCCACGTGTCCCCACAGTTCTCTCAAAAACCACAAGTCTCTCTCTCTTCCTCTCTCTTTCTCTCTCTTTTTCTTGGTCTGTCTGTCTCTGTCTTTCTTCCTTCTGTCTCTCTGTCTTTCTCTCTGTCTCTCTCTGTCTCTCTCTCTCCCTCTCTCTCTGTTTTTCATTCCCCCCCCCAACTCCCTGTGAGTCAGAGTCTTGCTCATGCAGCCCAGGCTGGCTTTGAACTCTCAGTGATCCTCCTGCCTCAGCCTCTCAAGTGCTGGGATTACAAGTGTGGAACATGATGCCCAGCCCTGCCTCTATCTCTTATCTAGGCCTCTTTCTTGCTCTCTTTCTCTCTCTTACACACACACACACACACACACACACACACACATCTCTGAAAGCTTGCTTCCCATTGTCCACAGCACATAAAATAAAGTTCACTCTTCTTGGATCATTCAAAGATGTTCAGGATCCACAACCCAACGCCACTGCACCTCTTCTCTCTCCTCACACTCCCGCTATAGCTCCCACTTTTTCCAACAGATCAAGAGTGTCACAAAGCTCTGGAAAAGGCAGCCACAGATGCCATAGGGTCAAAGCAATGGCACAGGCTGGGCACTCATGGACCTAAGTTCTGCTCCTAAGTGGGGCAGGTTGCCACCTCTCCACACCACCCCTGTGGCTTACATGTCAGACACTGATAATGCTCCTCCCTTGAAAGAGCCACACTGCCTGCAGGGTCTACATAGTGCCTGGCACTTGGCATGGCCAATGCTACCTGGCAGATAATCAAATACAAGTGATTATGATCTCTGTGACCACCTTCCTCTTTTGAAAGCTGCCTGAAGTTGTTTTCTCATCTTGATAAGTATTTACCTATTCTTCAAACTCAAATATCACCTCCTCTAGGAAGCCTGGCTTGGTTTCTTCAGGAAATAATAGTTTCTCCTTCCTCTGCATTCCCAAGCACTCAGGGCTGGCCTGAACTACAATATTTCAATGTGCATTTTATTGATCTGTCATGTGTTTCTCTCTTATGTCAAACCATGAGCTCTTCAAGAATGTGTATACCTACCAAGGACAATATTCAGCACAGAGTGAGATGACAAATGTTTATTGAATGATTTAATGTGTATCCTCTCTTTTGACATCTTTTGTACTTAAATAATGTCATAAAATTAAATTAAAACTTTCACCCCAAAAGCAGGAGCAACGGCATGAGTGAGTGGAAGATGAGATCATTCTCCTTAATCTCAAAACACTTATATTCATGCCCCATGCATAGATTCATTTTGGCTCCATCATCTTTGTCTACAAATTATATAGGTCTTAGAAGCACGAGGGAATTTTTATGACAGGGAAAGATAATGCCTGCAAAACCTTTTCATTGTAAACGTTCATTATTTATGAACCCTTACAGAAAAGGACCCTCTGCATGCTGGCATATGGGAGAAGCCACTCCCCCCAATTTATAATAAATGAATGTTGACGTAAATCTCTTCATTAAGCAGATAGAAAAAGGAATTTACACTCTGAAGTAATCACTTGTCTGTGCAGCCGCAAAAGCCCCCGAAGACTGCTCTTCCTGAATATTCTCTTCCAGGGGATGGACCTTTGCTGACCAGCTGAGCACAAAGCTGACTTCAGCACCAGACTTCGTGCAGCCAATGACCGTTGCAAACGCACAACATCATCGCCTGGGAGCCAGCAGGTGGCTTTGGCTGGCAAACTCCTGTCCTCCAAGCCACTGAGGCAGGAGCCCATTAAAGGTGTTAATTTTACATGATGTGGTGCTGCAAGTTTATAAATAAATAACACATGAACGTTCCCCCATGGTTCCTGTCCTCTGAGTTTCCACATACCTGCTACAGGCCTGGTACCAGCAGGAACCTCTCAGATGCCAGCTCTGGAACTGCCCTTTGAAGAGGGAGGAAGGAGGCACGTCTGTCACCAGGACTTGACAATTTTGACACCTTCATCACTGGATCCATTCATCTTTTAAAAATGTCCACTAACCTGCCCTCCATGGCGTAATGCGCTCAGTTCGAGATTATCATCATAAGCTGCAAGACAAAACACAGATGTTAGAGTTTCAGAGAAATGTACTGTTGGGGACCATTAGTAAAAAATATTGTTTAAAATATATAACATATGTAACTATTAAATACATAAAAATCTCATGTACCAAGAGGCAAAACATGATGAAAGTTGCTGAATATTTTAAGTACCTATATTGCTGCATAAAATGGTTCTGTGTAGTAGAATTTTTATTTCAGGAGATTTATGAAATTTTGTCAAAGTGGTAGATCATGCTGAAGTCAGGGGAAATACTAGCACACTTTGGGTTGCTTTCTATTTTTAATTAAGTTTGAAACTGCATCTTTACACTTGTGAGTGTGCGTATAAATATATGTAAGTGCAGAGGTGATTAACAATAATGCTGATCTATGCAGACATTCAAATTCACTCAGAAAATAACCCCCTCCCACTACAGAGAAAATTACCTAATTGAGGCTGGGTTTGTGTAATCATAGTGAACTGAGTGTAGAATGGCAAAGTTCGACCACTGTGATTTACCTTCACTCATTCTAACAGTATGAGGAGAAAGAATTAAACAAAACGGTTAGGGTCCTGACCTGGAGGCCCACCCCAGAGATGAGCCATGATGACTAAATGTTATCGTGCTTTCCCTGCTTACCCACATCAATAAAGGAGCTACTGAGCTTCAGTAGTTGATTAAAGTTTATTTAATGCTTACCCCAAGGGACTTAGACTAGGAAAAGTCTCAAAGCACTCTTGAGAATTAATTGGGGGTCTGTATTAGTTACTTTTCTCATTGCTGAGACAAAATATCTGACACCAAAAGTTAAAGGAGGAAAGGTTTATTTAGCTCACAGTTTGTAGAGGTTTCAGTCCATAATCGACTGACTCCAAGGGAGGGTGCCATGGCAGACAGGCATCGCAGACGAGAAACTGTCCATGGCAGGCAGAAGTCAGCAAAACCAAGCATGGCACCATAGCAGCTTCTTTCTGCCCCTTTTATACTCTAACTAGGCTACTGGGATTAGGGTGGCACCAAAACAATCAGTGGACTAATTCAATAACAACACATCCTTAATCCCAGCATCACACACTCTAGATCCAGCCAATTCTGAAGAAGCCCCACCTATGGTTACATGAGGATTTGGGGGACATCTACACAAAGTCGTAACAGAGTTCAAGTTGCTCAGGTTTCAAAATACAGAGCAAATATTCACAAAAGTGACAACTAAAAGCAAACAACCAGACCAGATGCCTAACAAGGAAAGTCTAAGGTGAAGAAAGGCAGAGCAAAAAGGAGAATACAAGCTGTGAACTTTCTCTGGACCCAACTTAAATTCTTTTTCACTGCAAGCTGCCCCCTTCCCACTTCCATTCTTGTGTATCAAACTCTCCTCCAGATTTCCGTTGTGCTTGAAGTTCTTACCATACGATTAGCATGTAACCATAGATTATCTGTCTTCTTCATATTATTTTACACATGCTCACTTTCATTCGAACTAGATTTGAATTCTATTTGGAGGCCAGTAACTACAACTCGCATATCTGTTTTCCCAAGGGTGGAGCACAGCTTCATGTACATTAAAAGTTTCAGTAATTTCTCCATCGTGGAGTCAATATCAAGTTATTTTTGCCCTCTAGCAAGCTCCCTCCATTTTTCTTCCATCATATTGCATCTACACACCTTTTCCAATGTTCCCACAAAAACATAAATGTATACAACAAAACACTTGAGTGTACATTTCTATTTATTGTGTACTTTATCATGCAACCTTTTGCACAACAATGCATACAGATCCAACCCGTTTATTCAAATAAGTGCATTAAATTCCTCTGTGCAGTTCTGCCACTGTTTATTTAGTCTTTTCCCTATTAATAGGCATCTAGCATGGTAACATTTACTACAATGTAGTAATAATTATTGCAAAATAAAAATATTTTCTTTGGTACTTTTGCTTTTATTTTACACAGATTCCCACAGTAGGACTGCAGAGTTACCATACATTGTAAATTTTAATTATTAAAGATCTCTCTACCTAAATTGTGTCCTGAAGTGTTCTGAGTTCAGCCTCCAGCCATATTTTGAATGCATTTCCCTACGCACTTTACAATACTAGATATTATCCATCATTTTAAAATTTATCAATATAAAAAGATTAAAGTGGAAAACAGTGTTTTGCAGTATTTTGTTTCCCATTTCTCTGACTAGTAGTGAGTGAAATTAAGTTTCTTCATTATTCATTTGCATATCTTCTTTTAAGAATTAGCTATATTCTGCCTATTTTTAATATTTGATGCTCGAGTTTCTTGTATATTAAGGATACTTTTCATTCATAAATGATGCACATACTGTTCTCCCAGATAAATCTTATCTCTTAAGCTCCTTAGAAACTACTACTATATCTAATAACCTATCTCTCCATCCTTTCTTGGCAGCAACTCAGGCTTAGCACATTATAATGTGTTTATCTGAGGATATTCAATATATTCATTCAACAGTCATCTTCAATCAATATTGGTCAGTAGTGATTTATCATATGGCGAGACTGACCATGCAAATAATCATTGTAGCAAAGAACATTCAATATCTTACAATATCCGCTGGATCAAGTGAAGAATTTCCTTTTTAATTCAAATGTAGCTCCCAGATTAATTGTCAGTATTCCCTTCAGATTCATGTCTGCTCAGATCTAGCAAAAAGAGGACTTCCCAGAATGCATGCACAAACTCTGGCACACACACACACACACACACACGTGCACACACATGCACAGAGCAACTCAGAGGAGTGTTTTAATTCTAGCACAAATCTTTGCACTTTATGGTATGTAGAACACAGACTTATCAAGGGAAGAGGAGCAGAACACTGAGAGACACACAAATGAAAACACTGTAGAAACATAGAAAGCTAGCAAACATTTATATTATACATATCAAGAGGAAACTGATTTTGCATTGTAGCAAGAGTCATTCTAAGATCTTCATTTAACAAAATTTACGATTATTTCAGGGGTTTTGGAAACCTTTAGATTAAGGTAGAATTTAGGGAGCTGTTTTAATGAGGCAAGAAAATAACTTGGGAGATTTAAGAGGCAGGTGTAGGACTGTTCCATCATGGGATTTTGTAAAGAAAAACGGTGTACAGGTAATCCAGGAT
>RJWT010044213.1:0-11824 GCA_004365215.1 Cuniculus paca
TCTGGCAGAGTGGTTTCAAGGATGGATTCCTAGCCACCCAGAAGAGCTACAAAAGAGCCATGACCTATTGCTTTCCTATTGTTTTCTCTCTTTTAGAATAAATAAACATTATATAATATAGTATATGCACACATAATATCACACATGCACACTCATATGTATTTATCTGCATATATATATATATATAACCTAAAGGAAGTAACTATTAAGTTTAATTTTAGCATTCAAAAACTACTTCATTATATTTGCAGTTTTTCAGAAGCTATACACACATCGTTTTGTATTCCCATGGCATTTTAGAAAATTTTCAACATCTTCATACAAAGCACAGTGCTAGTGATCTCATTTGATCCCCAGAACAGCCCTAAGTGGTCGGCAGATCCTGTTATTTTGTCTCCTTTTAGAAATGAGAGTGAGTTGTCCAAGCTCAATCCACAACTGTGACAGAATTCAATCTAGAAGCCTATCCTACTGTTCTTCCAGAATATTAAGAACTATGCTGCCTCTGTGGGTCACCAGGCAAAGAATGGTACTCTGGGCTGTGCACAAGCTAACAAGTGGAAATAAGACAGCAACCTTCAAATAAGTATAATGTGAATACCAGGAAAGGTACTTGTGTAGGAGAGTTTTATGGTTCACTTTGTCCTTTTGTAGGCAATTGGTCATCTTAGTCTTTCATCCATTTCTATCCACATGTTTAGTCATGTCTTCCTTACACCACCTCACATGACTTCATGTCTGACCCTAAATGTCAATCCAGCATGTCATATGGTACCTCCGCACTGATGTAATTTTTCTCCAACAGATTGTCAGTTCATCCCTATGATCTAGGTTTTAGCCTGGCAGTAGAAGGAGCTCAAATATTTATCCATTTGTTTATTTGCTTTTCATAAATGTTTGCTGAGTTTGTTTTACACGTGGCAGAGATGGAGAAATTAAAAAAAAAAGGAAAAAGAGATTCAGCTACATAAATCACTATTTTAGTTATTTCACCATATGACATATAGCTTTTGCATAGCTTTTACAACCCCCCAGCCCAAAATATCAAACTTTGGGAAAAAATCTCCCTAGGAGTTCTACCTTCCAAGAATGGGCAAGGACAGGGTTGGTTGTCCCAGAAACAGCCCACAAAGACGTTCTTTGGGGACTTAATGTGCCCTCCAGGACAGTGGAACCTATAAAACTTAGAGGGAATTTGAGGGAGGAGAGGACCATGGCAAAGCAAACCACTCCCTCCCACCACAGAGTTAAACAACAATGTCCAGCCTTTAAGTTGTGGGAAAAAGAATGGTGAGCTCATTCTCTGTCTGGCACAAGTTGCAGACTATTAAGTCGTTCGGGAAATGTGGACTTGTACCAATCTACGAGATTGGCCATGGCCATTTTAATATGTTTTTGAAAATCAACGAGTGCTTAAAAACTTGTAGTAAAAGCCCTAATAAACTAAATTAGACCAGGACTTTGCCAGAATTGTATTTACCTCCTAACGTAGAGGGTTAGAAAATCACATTCACAATTAAGGTGAAAAAGTAGAGAAGAAAGAGCGATAGAGCCCTGTGTTGTGGGGTTGTTTGGTCCACAGAATTCGCTGCCCACTGTTAAGGGCATCTGGCTTATCAAGTGACAGGTGAGTCTTTGATGATACGTAGTCATCAATAATGGCACCTACCATATCCTTTTTTTTTTTTTGCTTTTGTTTTGTTTTACAAGTCTTACTTGTTTTTACAAGGGTAAGTTTTCAAGGAGGGGTATAGTTGCTGTAGCCAGAGAAGAATAAATGCTTTGTGCATTGTGAATACTCATGTAGTATACTGAATGAGTACTAATAAGAATAAAATTATTGGGGCAAATAAAATCACATATGCTTTTTAGTCACCTGGGAGAGTGGCCATGCCAGCCTTCTTGAGCATATAAAAATAATAATCCTTCACATCTGAATAGCATTATGGAACTTGTAAAGCCCTTTCATATGTATTATCATGTTTGATCCTCAGCAACATTGAAGTCAGGAACAGTCTGTGTTATTATCCCATTTTACAGCTTGGAAGGGATTAAGTGACTTGTCCATGGTCAGGGAGCTGCCTGGAGTCAGCCAGCGCCTCCAGCTGTGCTCTGACTTCAGAATATTCCCCTTGTCCACTGTGATGCACAAGAACTGTGGTATGAATTAGAACAAAATCTCTAAGGTCATATTCTGTAAAACAAAAAGCTATTGGTCACAGCAAATGACATATTGCCTGGTTCCATAGACATCAAAGAAATGAACTCCACTAGGAAACAGCACACGGCTGAGTGCTGTATTAGACACGATTATGGACTACAAAGAACTCCTCCACCTCACCAGTAAGGAAACAAAACAACTCAATAAAAATGAGCCAAAGATACCTCACCAAAGAAAAAATAGAGACATCAAAATAGACTCTGCAGAAGTACTCCACATCATATGTCACTAGAGAAAAGCAAATTAAAGTCAATGAGACACCACCAGATACCTGTTAGAATGGCCAAAGTCCAGATTGTTAACAACATCAAATGCTGGTGAGGATGTAGAGCAACAGGAACTTGGATTCACTGCTGACAGAATGCAGAGTGGAGAACGTTTGGCAGTTTCTTACAAAACCAAATATACTCTTACTGTACTAGATAGCAGTCATACTCTTGGGCATTTATCCAAAGGAGTTCAAAACTCAGGCTCACATGAAAAAATTCATGTCAATTTTTTATTCCAGTTTGATTCACAAATGCCCAAATCTGAGAGAAACCCAAATCTCCTTCAGTTGGTGAATAGATAAATAAATTGTGCTATATTGGGACAATGGAATATTATTCAGTGCTAGAAGAATGAGCTATCAAGCCATGAAATGACACAGAGGAAATTTAAAGACATATTAGTAAGTGAAAGAAAAGCCTATGCATTATATGATTCTGAAAAGGCTATATACTACAAATCTCAATTATATGACATTCTGGAAAACGCAAAATTATTGAGACAGTAAACAGATCAGTAGCTTCCAGGGGTTAGTTGGAGGAAGAATGAATAAGCAGGGCAGAGAGGACTTTTAGGGCGGTAAAACTACTCTGTATGTGTCTTGGTTACTTCTCTCTCATTGCTGGGACAAAACACCTGACACCCAAAATGAAGGAAAGAGAGGTTTATTTAGCTCACTATTTGTGGAGGTTTCAGTCTATAATCAGCTGGCTCCAAGGTAGGGTGGGATGGCACTGGAGCAACACTTCAAGACAGCAGTCAGAGCAAACAGGGGAAACAAGCCTCTTTTCCTGCCTTATATTACACAGGCTACCCCTTCCCTCCAGGGCAGGTGTAGCACTCACAAAACCCTCTTGCATAGGATGAGGGTATTTATAAAGTAAGGATCCTGGCTCCCTGCTGAGTCTCTTAGTTAAACTTCTAAACTTCTCAAGTTGATACAATGTATCAACCATAACAGTATGATATTGTAATGATGAATGCATGCCATTATACATTCGGTCAAAGCCATAGAATGTGCACCTCCATAGGTGAACCCTAGTATAAACTACAGAATTTGAATGGTTATGATATGTCAATGTAAGCTTGTAAGTTGTAACAAAGGGACCAGGCTGAAGGGGGTGCTTATAGTGGGCGTCAGTGTGCATATGTAGGTTCAGGATATGTGGGAACTCTTTGTACCCTCTTCTCATTTTTACTGTGAATCTAATACTGCTGAAAAATCTATTTATAAAAACAATAGGGTGAGCGAGCAGACCTTTTCCTCTTTCCCATCTGCATTCCCTGTTAATAAGCATCATGTAGACGCATGAAAACACTGAGATACATTAGAAAGAGACACAAGACACTGTGGAAGCAGGTACCTGAGCTGCATCCCTTCTTGTTCTTTTGTTATAAGGAAAAATATTTGATGACCCCATTTCCACTGCTCATCTTAAGAGCACTATCATCCTTTGGCTCTTAAACTCTTCTATCAAGGTTGGTGTCTTCCTTGGCTTTCCCAGAAGTCAGGTGCCTCCTTGGGCATCTTATGCCCTTGGCACACAACATAGGTAGAGGACTTAGCACCTTGTTAAGAACTAAAGTGTGATCTGAAAATCATGTTTGTCTCCCTTGCTGGACTCTGTGCTCCTTGAAGGCTGTGTCTCATTCCTCTCTACGTAGTGAAAGTCCACCTACCTCCAATTGGCATGACCTTCATAAATGTTGGTGGGATGGGTGTGTTATAGAGGGTTTTATCTTACATATTCACAGGCACCAGAAAAATCTCAGTTCCTCCTGGTCCTGCTTCCTGTTCCCCCATCTCTGCTTTCTTCATTGCAACTGTGCCATTATCTATAACCCTTTGCCTTCAGTCAAACATCCACTCCCCACTTAAATAGCTCACTCAGAAAGTTCCAGAAAGATGCCATTGCTTCTATGTTTGAAGCAAAAAGAATAATTCTGAGACAATTTCCCTTTTTCCTACAAGTAAACTACAGATTTGTGACAGGAGACAAGCTCAGAGCTAATGACCTACTACACCATTCAGTGTATGATACTATTTGCTCTGTGAATAAGCTTTTTGTCTCCCATTTAACACAGCATATATTTCCATTGATGGCTGCTTTCATGCACAGTTTACTAAGAAGAAACAAAAATGTTCAGACTCAGCCTACAAATGGTATACATATACAAACATAGTCACAAATTTGTTCCTCCTTCAAATATTTTAACACTAGTTCTTATTAATGTAAAAGGAGAAATTTCACCAGAAAAAAAGAGTGCTATAGTGCAGGGTATCCAAAATTTGAATTATGACTCCATTTGGGGGTAAATGCAAAGCATTATCATTTCCCCCTTATACCCACTTAAAGAATTTTATTAGGGAGTAAAGCGTAAGACTTTAGTTTGATCAGAGTTGCACCCACTTGGACTAGATCAAGTACCTTTAAATCCCGACTTTGAGATCCCTGATGTCCACTTTGATTTGATCCATCAAAGCTATTGAAAAGCCAAATAGAATAATAAATACTTCAGAAAAAAATGTCGTGGCCAATCAGAGAGGTCATGTATATTGCGTCATGAAAATGCCTACCTCTAAGCTTGGACATAGAAATTCTATTGCAAGCGAGTTGAAATATGGCTTGATTGTAATTGTTTTGGTACTTACTTCGCCAACACAACTTTATGGCTGTGTATTTCCATTACTTCATAAAAAACACTTCTGTGTGTTTGTTCAAATGAAAGAAGATTTGTCTCCCAGGAAAACCACTGAAACATGTAGAGACTGCAATCTCATTTTTACTATTAGGTTTCGTTTTATGACATATCATGCTGTTTAGTTCAGCATATCTATATTAAAAAGCATGAACAAGTCAGCCTTGTTCTATTCCGTTCATGTCCCTCTCTAATGTGCATTTATAAAAGCACAGACATATCTGATTCCACACACACTGTACAATATTTTATCGATTACAGTGGAACTTAAGTTGTATCGTGTTTCCAGAGACTGAGAAAAGAAAACATAGAAAGTGGGAAACAGTGAATTTGATTATGTTAGGCAAGGAATTTTAAAGTCCTGAATTGTGGGGAGGTCTTATGTATGGGAATAATAAAAATAGGTTTTACTAAAAAGTTGCCCTTTTATAAACTATTGGAAAGAAATATCCCCAGCATATATCCCTTTGTGTCTAGACACACAGTACACACAGAAAATTCCTAGGGAAGCTGCTTTTAGTTTCCACAGCCTTTGCCTGCTCTTTCTCTCCCTCCAAGCAAGCTCTTGCCATTTCTGGCCTGCATCATCCCAGTCATCCTCTAAACAGCCTTCTGGACAGGCAGACGCTCCTCCCTCCTCAGTCCACAGAGAACAGATCTGTTCCCTCCTCAGTCCACTCCACAGAGAACAGATCTGTTAAAAACTCTGCGCCTTTTGATTATCTGGACTAACATCACTCCCAGTCCTTTAAACCAGTCAGCACATAACTGAAACCCAAAGAGCAGATAAACAATCATTCGCCCATATTTTCTTCTTTTGGGTTCAATTTTCACATTTAACTCTGTATCTGGAAGTTAGTTTTTTCTATGAGGTGAAAATCACTCATTTATTTTTCTAATTGGATACTCAGATATTTCCAGCACCTTGTCTTGGGTGATGGTTCCTTTTCCTGTGATCTATGCTCGTGCCAATGTCACAGAAGGCAGCATTTCAGGCGCCAATGTCTGTTTCTGGTCTCTCAGTTTCGTCTTGTTACGTTCTCTGCCAGTTTCTTCCCAAACACAATTCCGAAGAAAGGAAAGTAGCTTTGGGAATGTTTTGATGGCAGGTAACAATAGCTACCCATTTCTTTGATCCTTCTCCTCAAATTTCTCCAGTTACTCTTGCTACTTTAGTCTTCCAAATATATATCCTACTGAGATCTTAATTGTGATTTCATTAATCTTATAAGTAAATATTGAGAAAATTTGCACCTTTATAATTTTTTTTATCACTTGGGGATACAACACAATTTCCCCACCTTTTCAACTCCTTTCATGACTCTGAAACCTTCTTTCTTATGTAAGTCCTGCACATTTCATGATTTTGTAGTTTATTTGTAGTATTGTTGGTAATCCAAATACAGTCTTTTCTCATAATATTTTCTAGGTGGTTACTGCTGTTATTAAAGGAAGATATTGACTTTTTGTTGTCTATTTCTCATTTAATGACCTTGCTGAACTTTCATCTATTCCAACTATTTTTCCTCTGAGTCTCATGGGATTTCTTAGAAGATGTTTCTGAGCATACTGATTTTTTTCCCCTTTTCCAATAAGCACAGGTCATACTCCTCATTTTGGTTCTAGTTGTTGTTACTCTGGCTTTGACTTCCACAACTAGGTGAAATTGCAAACTCAATTTTGATCTCTCAACTTTGGAGTGCTTCTTTCCACATTTCTATCCTTGACGAGCCTCACTTTTCCTCACATCTAGGCTTGATCACCCTTAGTGAATGAGAAACCCCTCAGTTTCTTGGATAAGGCATCCCTCCTCAAAACCAGTCTTATGGAAATTCATTTTCTAGCCTTCCACTTGTATCTTCCATGTTGGCCAGAGAACATTAAGGACATCCAATTAAATCTAGATTTCAGATAAACAACAAGTATGTTCCTAGTATAAGTATGTTTGATGAAATATTTGGAACACAGTTATACAAAATAATTACTTGTTATTTGCCTGAGTTTTAGATTTAACTGGGTGACTCGTGTTTTTATTTGGTAAGAATGGTACACCTAGTATGATCATTCCAATTCCTAAGTCAGACTCATCTATGATTGCACATCTTTTTTGCAAATATGCCTATTACTATTTTGTCATTATTCTGCTGTAGGAATATGTTCACCTGGTACTTCGTATCCCCAGAGCCTAGTAGTGATTACACTTCGTAGGCATTTAATGTATGCTTGTCCTCTGAATTTTAAAAGTACATGAATGATGGCAAGAAGATCATAAAATATTTATTGAATGTTTGGGAACAGAGAGAATGTGAAAGTTTTGAAACTTAACTAGAGGAACAAACAGATGTGACTTGGTCTGCTAAATACCAAAGCATCCAGTAAAAAGAGAAAAGCACAACTAGTATGTTGAGTTTCAAAACTGGATTTTCCTCTTAAATTCAGAAGATAAGTGAATAGATCACTTTATCTTTGCTATTAGAAAAAACCATGAGAATTGAAAAAATCAGAAGGTGCTAAGTCTAATTATGACTCTATCATGAATTTACTACTTGATCGCAAATAAATCAACTTCACTTTCCTGATCTCAGTTTTTTTAATCTCTAAGAAGAGGCCATTGTTGTAAAATATTTTTGGTGGAGTCCTTTACAAGTGAAATATTATATACAATACCAATAACCATAGATAAAGGTGTGACTATTCTGTTGAAGAAGTTGCAAGATGAGAGCTTAGTGTTGTTTTAATTTGCATTTCTCTAATGGCCAGAGATGTTGAACATTTTTTCATATATTTGTTGACCAATTGTACTTCTCCTCTGTGAAGTTTATGTTCATTTCTATGGAGGAAGGGGAAAGGAAAGGAATGGAGACTATAAAAAGAAAACCAGCAGTATTGTGTACATGTACCAATTCTCTAAGATGACTATAAATGCATGTACTACAAACATGTATTAATAAAAAAAAAGATGTAGCAGTTTCAGGGTCCCTCAGTTCTACCTCCCTTCACACTTCTGAGTGTCCCCTAATGGGATTTTACTGAATACTGAACATTTTGGGGCTAGAGGCATTACAGTTTGTATCTAGCCATCACATCGAAGTCTCATGCACTCATAGGTGGGACCTCAAGGGGTGACTGGAGCATGGGTGTGTGATACTGGATTAGTCCACTGATTGGTTAAGCATAGTTCTGGGTGTGGGTGACAGATTTACTGATAGGAAAGACCCAAACTGTATGTGGGTAGCACCAACCAATAGGTTCATAGCCTAGATGTAATAAAAGGGAAAGCAGAAGAAAACTCGCTGCTACTTCCTACCTGCCATGTTACGGACTGTTTCTCTTCTGTCATAGCCCTCTACCATACTGCTCCACCTCATAGTCAGCTGACTATGGACTGAAACTTTTACCAACTGTGAGCTAAACTAAACCTTTGCTTCTTTAACTTCCTGGTTAGGTATTTTGTCTCAGCAACGAGAAACTAACCAAGACAACAATGTCTGAAGCCAATGTGCTACCCTGCTTTAATATATGTTATTATAAAACAGTATCTAGGTACAAGTTGCCTGGGAGGAAATGAGTATAAATTTGTCTACAGACTTAACATTTGTAGTAACCAGCACTCAATTTTCATTCTTGATTCTTCTTTGATGAAAAGAAGAGAAACGACTAGCTAAAGTCATTCCTATCTGCTATATCCATGGCCTCATCTACTGGGAATAAATTGTCATGTCAGTGATCTGAGTTCATGGGAAGATTCTGAAGCATTATATAAAAAGATTAAATTCTGTTGTCTGTGCTAGGCTTCTCCTTACCTCTCTCTGTGGTAGCCCCAGGCAGTGGGATGGACCACTGTAGTTGCCTTTTAACAGATCTAACTCTGCATTCACTGTGAATGCAAGCTCTGCCAATCTCTCCTCAACTGTGACCCTCACTACATGTGCATGGTCACATCACCACATTACAGCCTCCCACCACTACTGTTGCCTGAATGCCTTCGTGTACTTCCTGTTGCTTTTAGTATAAAGTGAACAGTGCTCAGTGGATCCTATAAGATCCTGCACACCTACCTCCAGCACTCTCTGCTATATTCACAAGGCTCCTGAAATCTATCACTTCTCCCACCATCAGGCCTTCACACATGTTCTTCTGCTTAGAAAATGACCCCTTTCTTTTCGAGTTAACCCTACTTATCCTTCAAGTATGTTTGAACACTGTTTCTCAGCTCTCAGTAGACCACCCTATCATGAACTGTGGCAGAGTTCCGTAATCTTACCTTCTTCTCCTATCATCAGAAACCCTCTGTTCGTGATCATCAGATTAATATCTACTTTCCCCACCAATCCATAAACTCCAAGAATGGTCTAGCACAGTGTCTCACATGTAATATGCCCTTCATAAGTGTTTATCAATTAAATTACCAAATAAGATAGATTTGCCACAAGATGTAAGGACTAACAAAATTTTTGGTTAATATGGAGTTATTTGCAGAAAACAAAATATTAGCTAGCCAAGATATCTACTTCTCTGATGATCTATGGTGGTTATGACTTAATGCTGCATTCACATCAACCACAATGGCAAAAAACTGCTGAAGAATTTTTAACAGAGAATTTAATAGACAGGATGGCTTTCATAGGTATAAAGCTACTCAAAAGCCAACTAAGGGACTGTAAATTAACATGTGGATTATCAATAGCAGAAAACAATTACTACCCTTGAACTGGAGGGAAAAATAAACTATTGAGTCAGCACTGAGACCAGGAAGGGAGGACATGTTCTGAGGAAGCCAAAGCACATAGAAGAAGCTACCACCACCAGATATTCCTCTGGAGATAGTGCATACACGGAAGAGCCCTGTCTTCCCCTGTTTTTCCTCTTCAGTCTTTTAGTCTTTTCACAACCCCTTCCATTGTTAATATATACCCAGGAGTTAGAAGGTAAAAGATCCTGGAAAAAACAATTCCCTGTGATACAAAGCAGAGCAGAGGACGAGCCAGGAATGGGTCTGAGCACATGGAAACAGTTAACCCTCACAACACACCTAGGGAATGACACAGACAGTAGCAGCACCCACACTGAAGAGTCACACAGTTAACCCTTCTCCTCTTCCTTTGCCCAGTCCAGAGCAGCGCTCTCCTAACTGGTTTCCCTGGCCCTAGTTTGAATGGTGCTCATATGATCACCAGCATAATCCTCCCAAAAGTCCAGAGGACACTCTCAGAGGCCTTCTTTCATTCTCCACAGCTTGGGGAACATTGAGGAGGTTTCTAGTCCTACCACTACAAACCCTTGCTCTCTCAACTCTCCTGTTTATCTGTAATGATGTAAATAAGCCCTTCACGACTGTATCTTGTGGGTCCCATTTACCTACTGAGCTCCCACTATACTGACCTCTAAATTCCCTGAGCCCCAAGTATCTTTCAGGAACATTAAATATCCTGGTTCCTCCAAAAAAAGATGCCCTTGGTTTCATCAGTCCACATCCAGTGACTCATAATGCAAGAACATGGATTTGTATAAGAACTGACAGTGTACTGTCTTTATAATAGGAAGAAAAAGAACATAATGCCCGTATGCTGAGATGTTATGTAACTGTTCAGAATCAAATTTTTGAAAAGAAATTTAATGATGTAAAGGAATGTTCACTATCATGTGTGAAGGATAGAAATTAAAACTGAAAAAAAAAACAAAACCTTGCGTTTATAGTTGTGTTTTAAAAAATAGACATCTGTGTATACATGCAAAATTAGGCAAAATGGCAACTAAAATGGCAACCATTATTGTTTCTAGGTCAGGGACTTGGAGTTACTACCATTCCCTTTTTATTTAAATTTCTATGACATCTAAACTTTCTGTTAATAACAAACAGGCTATTTTTTATTATCTAGGGAAAACAGTCTTTGAACATTTATTATCAAGGACTTTAGAAATGGAGAAGTCATTATGGTCCTTGACAACTATTCTCTCTCTCAATTCTGACCGTGTTATGAATTATCTCTCATGAATTGCCAATATTTCTCATGATATTTTTATATCATCATCCAGGTGTGAATTCCCCAGGGGCTGCTGCACCCTGGGCATCTGCACTGTGGCTGTACATGCACAATGGGGGCATAAGGAAGATATCTCCCATCCTTGTGCATTCTCCAGACCCATTCACCTCCACTGTGCTGGTCATGCTCACTCTGCTTGTCCAGGATTGAGTAGAGACTATCACTCAATAATCACTCTTGACCTCTAGGAATTTAGTCTTTGTGATGAGGGTCCTCAACACCCAACCTACCATATTCAGCTTCAATATCCTAAGATATCACCATGACAAAGTTACTCTCCTACTCTGTAAATTTCAGAGGGCTTTCCCACTCCCTATCATGTATGACCCACACTCCTCCACCTGGCAATGTGCTCAACTCCACTAGAAAGAACTTACCTTGAGGACAGAGCTATATACTGTCTATTTTGTTCACCAATGATCTTGTAGTGGGTCTTCAATTAACCTTTGCTGAATTAATGAATGAAATAGTGGGTTCATCATACTTGGCATTTGCATGTCAATTTCACTTTCTAAATAAACCTTTACATTGTTACACTGGTTTATTTAACATCTCCTGAAAATGTACTTTCTCATAAACTTACTTTTCCTTG
>RJWT010044214.1:0-11824 GCA_004365215.1 Cuniculus paca
TTAAATTTGGTGAATTAATTACAAATATTGTGCATGTTGCTTTGTCATTAACCATTCTCTTTTTATTAAGTTTTGTTATTTTGGCAAATGTCTTTAAAGTTGTGTTTTCTTTAATTATTTGTTTTTCTGTTTTGCAGTGTGATTTTTGGTTCCATCTTTCCATGTACTTGTAGTTGCCCCTTAGCATTTTCCCTTCCTCTCTTCTGAAGCTCTTGCTTTATACATATGAATTCTAACGAAGTAAAGGTGGAGTATTTTCCAGCTTGAGTTGTCAAATTCCGGGATATGTTTGCATGTCCTTTTTCTCCTGCATGTGGGTATTGATTCTTAATAGTATGCACCTCACAAAACACCTTTTTGTGTAAAGAACATACTGAGTCAGGCCTTAACTAACTTCATTCCCACATCACACTGAGGATTCTAACAAGACTTGCCAATTTGACACAGGTCTGGCAAGATGCCTGTTCCCTCATGTCTGCAGATTAAAGAAAGATGCTCATCAAGTCAGTACTACTTTACTAATATGAAAGAAATTGAAAAATACAAACTTCAACACAGCCTACATCATGTGACCAGATTTCTACAATCTGCACTGATGTTCATTGGCACTATTACAGTAATATAATGTTACCCTGTCTTTCCTCTTGACAATTTCACCTTGTTCATACTCCTTAAAGAGGAAATTCCAAAATGGCCTGAAGGAGGACAATTGTTAAGAGCTTGGGATTCTAGAATTCTGAGGTACTATATATAAGAGCATAAAAATTTACCCCCAAATTTTAACTGAGGTTAACAGAAATGTAACTTATTCTAATAAAATCTACAAATTACATTTGCCCATGTTTAAATGAGTATACTTTTTATCTTTTGAGTAAATGATCTATGAAACATTTGCTCTAAAATATAATGACTCCCTTCTCTAAAACTAAATGCAAAACAATTTTATAGGAGTTATTACATAATATTTAGCTGCAGTGTACATTCTTGGCTCTACTGAGTAGTCAGGAAACTATAGTAACAAGAACATAATTATTCAACTTCATTTTACTTTATGTAATGACTAGACTCATAGCAGGCAATGCTAAATTTTAATTAATATGTGAATAAAAAGAACATTAGTATTCAATACTGAAAAATTTATGACAGAACTGATATTTCTATCTGTGCCTTGGAGATCCAAAAGATCAAGTTGAAGGCCAAGAGCTCATTGTAGAACCTGTGAGAGTCCATATCAGGAGGCCGCAAGGTCTTTATGGAGGCTAAAGCCAGGAGATAACAGAAGCTGAAACCAGGGGCTGGCATTCAAGGCGAAGACCAAGACTGGAGTTCCTCCAGAGAAGTGAGCAGTCTTTCTTTCTTCATTTCCCTTTTGTACCATTCTGACGACAGTGCTCCCTAGCATGAGTCTTCCATACCCAAAACTATGTTGAACCAATTTAATAGGGCATTTCTTATTCAAATTGACACAGTTAACTATAAAGTCATAAAATGTCCACAAAAGATAAATCATAGAAAAAACAGTGGTAAATAAACAATGTTAAAGTTATTGATACTCATCTGCCTTTTAAATAATGTCCAGAATTATTTTTGTAGAAATAAAGTCTGTTGAGCATCTCCATTGAATACACGGTAGGAGATTTTTACATGAATCTTGCCTTGGGTATATGCAGTATATATTGTTTACATCTTTTCACTGAGAAAATAGATCAGGGAGAGGTGGAATGGCTGGATGGATTCCGGGTACTTGTTTTTTCCCATTATTTCATTATTAAATTATGATACAAGAACTTTAAAATATAACATGGATTTATGGAATGAGCAGGTTTTTGTAGCTTGTGATACTTTTCAATGCCATGCCTTTAAGATCAATTTAGTTTTTTTTTTATTTTAGTACATTTTAGATATACACAGTGATAACACTCATTATAGTGAATTTGTACCTGTACATGGTCTATCTTGCTTCTTCATTTTTTTCCCAAGCCCCTCCCTTCCAATTTAGTTTTAATACTGGTTGCAGTCAAATATTTATGGAAATGAGACTTATTCTTTTAAAATTTTATTTACTGACTTCACTTTTCCTATCAAGTATTTGTTTCCAGTTGTAAAACTGAAATTCTGTGCTCCACAGGAAAGCATTACAGATACTATTTCATATATTCAAATCAAAACATTATTGTCTTGTGCTCTGGGAAATAACCCTTGAAAATTATTTCCAAGTACTGTTTGGTGCCTAGAGGAAGCTTGCCTAACTTCAGTGATATATCTTGCCAAAAATCTATCAATGTTGGTTACTTAGTCACTTGTAGTTCCTCAACCTTGACTATTACAAACACACACACAAAGGTTTTGCTTCTGAGTATTAACTAATAGGATAATATTTTTGGTTATTAAATATATCAGTAAATGAGCTTCATATTCTTCCCAAATGCTTACAACACTCTCAAAGATCGCTTCTCAGCCTTTTGGCTAAGGTCAAGGATATCAAAGATCAAAGATAAGAATATTGTCTCTCTCTTTAAAAGAAAACATAGAACATATATTTCTATACAAGTATATCTTTTCCAGTGAACAGTTATATATGCTGAAGATGTATAGGAATTAAATTTCATAAAGTAGATTATATTCATGTGACTCAGAATAGCCAATATCCACTGTCAATAAGGTGATCTATTTTTATCAAAAGTATCTCAAATTTAAAATGTACCATAATAGAATTATTATTTAGTTAAATAACTATGTAATTTGATTCGAAAATGAAGTAAAAGTAAAATGCTGATATATATTTATGTGTTTTATGCACACTGAAGGTTTATTCTGCAGTTAGCAGCTAAAGACATACAGTAAATTTAACTGATTTGTAAGTGAACTTTCAGATACGCTTTTCTAGTTTCGGTGTTGTGATCAAATATGGGACACCTTACAGGAGTTCAAAGGTAAGCTGTTAAAGAAGACAAGCTGGATTTGTAGCTGTCTGAAAACCATGGTCATGCTATATACTTTCTTGCATTTAATCAGACTTTGTGGCTCCACAGTATAGGCCTCAGATCTCTTGGGAACTTACCTATAATAAATATTGTATTTTATTAATAGTAAGAATTGTGGCTATACACCAAACTGAACAAACAATGGTTCTGTGATTTCCGATGCAATGCTTCATTTTTATGTGCCATAAAATTCAAGTGTAGACCTATCTAGAGTATTGAACTGTAAAGCTTAACTCCTGAGTCAAATATAGCTGAGACCAAAAATTGTCTAAATACATAAAATAATTTATAGAAATATTTTATTTAATTTTTTTATTTGTATAAATTCTTACCTATGTTTTGCTCATAATTTTAAATTTAAATATTCTCACATATACCACAATCTAGTCACTTACAATTTTCCAACTAATGAATATTTCTACTCCAGTGCTACTTTAAAGTGTGTTATTTGAAAATATTGTTTACAAAATTGGAAAGCCAAGTCTCAATGTTGCTATTATTTTTTAGAGACAACTAAAAAGCCATTGTTTTTACAAATTCATAAAAACTTAACTCTTATATAATCTTGTTTAATAATGGAACTTGAATTGATATACAATAGACCCAAACAAGGTAAGTGATCCGGAAACACTGTGATTTTAACATAAAAATGTAATATAAATTCAGTGAGCACATGATGACTAGTTTTAACTATGTGAAATAATGTTAAGAGCTTCTCAAGATTTAGTTTACATCAAATATTCACCAATCTCTTCAATTAATATTAGACAATGCTAGAGAGAAAAATTATTTAGAATTTATCATTCCTTTTCCATAGATTTCTGTGCATTTTGAACTATATTTGCTGTTTTTCGAGAAAAGGCATGGTAAACTTACATTACTCTCAGTGAATGCTTTTAAGAATTCTAAGTCAACAAAAATTGACATGATATTTTCGAATGAACTTGAAACAACTGCTTTGAAATTAGGATATTTTCTTTTTTAATTTTATTTATTTATTTAATACCAGGTTTGAACTCATGACCTTGCACTTGCCAGGCAGGCGCTTATGCCCCTGAGCTAAATCTCCAGCCCAAAAATTTGGATATTTTAAAGCTAATACTGCTACTACATTTATGGAAATTTTCAGGAGTTTTTTTTTTCTTTTGTCTGTGACATTCATGGTCATTACATTTAAAGAAAAGGTAAACTGTGTTTTTTCATTTCGTTTATAATCAACATCGCTACATTTTGTTTAAAGCATATATGAACATTATTATAGTTTACATAGAAAACAATTCTCTATTAGGTCAACAATAATCAATTTAATATATTTAAAGGACATACATATATATAAATATATTATATTGGTATATTGCCTTTCTACTACAGAGTGTAAAAGCCATGCCAGAATCCAATAAATTGTTGATATATTTTTCATCTTTCTTTTCCAACCATATTTTTAAGGTGTTTTTGAAGGAATTACATGAAGTGGAGGAAATAATAAAGGAATAAACGGTAATGATATGCTTTGGAAGAAAAGGACGATCTAGAGATAATTTCTTTGCACTGTTTTTATCTAAGTCCTGTTCTTAATTCTGTATGAAATTTACTAAAATCTGTCTCTATCATGCCACATCAGGAATCTGAAAGAAATCAAATTAGTTGGTGTCATGCTCATTTTTCTTTAATATTTCACTCTGTATAACTACAGTTTCTTCTGAGAATGCCATGCTGAGTTTAAGAGAGGTTATAGAGGTTAATACAGAGATGGTGACATTGTGCTGCTGGATTACATATCTCAGAGTTAGGAGTGAGGAGAGAAAGTACGTTTGCCTTATGAGATCCTTGAAACAACTGTCTCAGTCCCCTTAAGTTCTAGGTCATTTATCCTACTTTGCAGAATGTACCAGAGCTAATGATTTCAAACTTTTGAATGGGAGATAAAATAGTAAAGAATGATAGCCAGTATCATAGGTCATAGTGCAGACGCTTGAGGTAGAACTATTAAAACCAAAAAACTGGGATAATATAGAGAAATTGTGTTGGTGTAAGAGAAAACACTTTCAGTTTTTAATATAAAACTCAGGAAGCAGCATCCACAAACAGTTTCTGCTTCTCTTTTAGCTTATGCTATAATTAATGATAAGGATAGGATTTCTCTACATTTGCTGGGCCACAAAAATCTGGTGGGATGTGTTAGGTAGTAAAATAGTAAATTTTGATCGTTTTATCCTGCACTTTATCTTTGCCCATCTCATTCCCACCTAGCTCTCCTCCTTCTGATAGTTTGTCTAGTTTGGTGTCTGCAGCATGTGGAAAATAGGGAAGAAGAGGGGATAGGGGTTCCAGAAGTCATTTGAACTTTTCTGTTGTTGAGTTTAGGCAGCACTCATCAGAAAAGCAAACGCAATTCTAGCAGTACTGACTGTGGCAGAGACAGGAAGCATGATAGGAGCGATGGAGAGTGACTGATAAAAACAAAGACACATTTTGTTCTTTAATTTAAATGTGATAAAATTAGGTACACAGGCAATTTAGGAACCTACAGGGGAATTTTTCCCACTCTAATAAAAACTTGTCCAACAACTGCTGAGTGAGTGTTGAAAGTACCATGTTCTTTTTAGAATTTTAATATTACCTCTGTCATGTTGTTGGGGTTTTTATAAGTATACATTACGTTAAAGTCTATCATTTCTCTTCAGTTACCCTAGTTATCAAGACTTTACTGTATTAGTTACTATAAAGTTAGGAAAAATGGTATTTGGTAAGGTAAATCTCTGCATCTTGCTCTTCAGAATTCCTCAAGCTATTCTCGGTCTTTGTTCTGCTACAGGCACATATTTGTTACATTTACCATGAAGAAGTGTAAAAACTTGTGGCTGTCGCATTGATATAATTTAAAATTTAAAATATTTTAATGCTAATTTCTAAAACAAGCTTTAGCATTGACTGTCAATATTACATCGAAAAAATCATGCTAACTTATCAGTTCTAATAGTGATTCTATGGGACTGTTTGTTTATAAACAATCATTTAGTATGCAAAAAAATAAAATTTTCTTGTATACTTTATTATTACTTTTCCTTTTCATGCACTTTTCAAAATGTGAAGGAAAATATTCAATAAAGTGATACTGTTACCATTCTAATCTCATTCTTAATTTGTAAAGGAAACTTTTCCTCTCATATTTACTTGAAAATGAATTCATTAAGATAAGATAGGTTGTATACAGTTAAAGAAAATTTTAGCAGCACTAATTTGCTAAGAGGATTTTTTGAAAAATCTTGTTATTGCTGGATTTAGTTGTTTCTTAAAAGTGATAAACGTTTACACTTAGCATGATTATAATTATAAACATACATATTTCAGTCTCTCCATTTATTTTATTTGCATGCATCCATTTTCCTTTAGTCTTTATCTTGATGCTTCACTTTGTTATTATTATTTTGAAATATTTTGGGGGGAAGTGGTTCTGGGGACTGCACCTAGGGGCACTCTATCCTTGAGCTATATTTTCAGCTATACACAACAGGCGTCAATTTCTCACAATTCTTGCACCTAGGAATTTCAAGATCAAGGTGTGAACATGTTCACATACTGTTGAGTTTCTTTCCCAGGTTTTACACTGCTGACATTTCTCTGTGTCCTTGCCAGAGGGTAGGGAAAACTAGTTCCCTTGGGTATCTATTGTAAGGGCACTAATCTCATTAGCAGGTCTCTGCCCTCATGATATAATGACCTCCTAAAGGCCCCTATATTTCAATGATTCACTTTGAGGTTAGTATTAATATAGCAGTTTTGAGAGGATAAAGACATCACTCTATAAAGCTATGCATAGTTTTGTTATCAAATTTTTTTTTCTTTTCTTTCTCCACGTAAGAGATTTTGAAACTTTTATTCTCTAGTGCAGTTTTTATAAGACAGAAACTTTTCTACTTAAATAATACAGGTTGTGTTTTGAACTTAATATAGATAAGGTCAAAAATATATGAGCACTACAGCATACACCCAGAAACTCTGCTGCCTTCATGCTCTAACTAGGGATACCTGCTCTCAATGGTACCTGCAGACCAGAGAGGGATCATTCTGCCTGACTGCTTGTAAAACTCCCTTTGGAGTTTTCACGGTGATTTTTTTTTTTATAGATTTGGGCCTCTTCCAGCTGTTTTGGAGTTAACTCCTGCTCTCAGGTGCCAGTCACTGATACAAATTCAAAATGTTTCTGAGTATTTTGTACTCTAAAAACACCAAACAAGTCAGTTTTATGAAGCTCATTTATTTATTAGGTATATATTAAACACTTGATAAATATTATTTATTTAAATGTCAAGTAATATAGCAAAAGAGTCTGTGTCCTGTTCACTTCTGGGACTCCGGGAATGAAGACTTTTGTCAGATTGTCTGCAGGCCAACCCATCAATGCTGAAGGGTTAATATGATCCAAAGTTGTCCAAACATGGGTGAAAGTTGGCCTCAGAGGCCCTAGCTTCCTTTCTTTTTATGATGGGATTTGGGCAACTCTGAGGCACATTCATAGGTTTCCCATGAAGACTTGTCATAGTTATCTAGAGCGCTATTCCATTCAGTAGCACTCTCAATTTTTTAAAATTTTTTATTTGTTTATTTATTTATTTTGGGCGGTTTCACCCTTTTTTGTCTTTTCAACCAATGCTCCTTTTTGTGATCTTTGGGATCACTTCCCAAAGAAAATATTTCCCCTCAGACTATTGTGTCAGGGTCTACTTCTGGGAAAACCCAAACTGACACATACTCCGACATTCTGAACTATTGAAAAAACATTCAGCAATTAAATTCTGTTTCTTTACTAGTGTTTCTTTCCATAATTGTTATTCTGCAGTTTCTTTTAGCTCTAATCTTCAAATTACCACTCTGAGCACCAAGCTAGTGACATAAATTGTGACCCCAGAACAAAATGAAATGCAGAGCCTCTTACTGAAGAATTTGTGAGGCCTGGTGGAAAATGAAAATGCGAAACCTCTTATTTTTATAAAGCAAGAAAAAAGGAATCCTGAAAGATACTGAAAAGTAGAACTTTTCCCTTTCTTGTGTCATCTCTTTCATAACATGTCAGTGTAGATTTTTATCTTTTAGCATTTTAATTTATACAGCAGAATGTAGATATTCAGGTGTACCCGGAGCTTTCCTCTGCCATTTTTCATCTTAGCTCACAGTTGCAGGCTGCTGGAATCATTTCCTCACCAGCCACTTTCTCATCAAGTCCCAGTCAGGAGTAGAAAGCTCCATCTTTCTATTGCATTGATTGGCTCACAGTGCATGGGCAATCTCTAGTGGATAAGACACCATACAAGCTCACACTTGATAGGTGGTCTAGAGTGAGCTACAGGTTCTTTCTCATGAAGTTACTCCACAAAACCACAGTGTTGCTAGTGCTTAGCATCTTTCTCATGAAGTTACTCAATCATACCATAGTGTTTCAAGTGCTTAGCAGAGACTGCTTCAACCATGCCTCACTCAGAGATGACATGTGGCATGTGCAACCAACTCTGATGCTCCAAAACATGTGCTCAGTTCCTCCCTCCAGTGTAGGAAGCAGCGACAAGGATGAGTGGACACAAGAAGGGAGAGGCCAGGCAGGGACTGAGGCGCAAGAAGGCAGAGTGTGGCTTGTTTCACTCAGAAATTAGTGAGGAGAAGGCAGCTAAGAAGTAGAAAGGCTGATAGAGCCAATGGCTGTGGAAGTTTCCTGGGGAAGATTAGAGGTGTGAAGAGGGAAGACTTCATGTGAACTTCACTTATAATACTATGTTTTTATTCTACCTATTACTGTCTATCAACTGGAAAAGGATGTTTCTCCGTTGTTTTAATAGGTGTAGATGTTTTTATGATTTATGTTGACAGTGTCTCCCCTCTCCATGTACTCAGAGGCAGGACTTTTAAAAGGTTATTGGATCATGAAATCTGCATATTCACCAGTGGATTCATCTACTGCTGGGTTGAGGGACTGTGTGCTGTTGAAGTTGGACCTGGTTTGAAAGGGTTAGGTAACTGGGGACAATGTGGAAGGTTATATCTCTCTTGCTGTCTCCTCTGTTTGCTCTTTGCTTCCTGGCCTCCAGCTTTCCTCCACCCACACCCTTCTAAGGGGCTGTTTCTGCCTTCGAACCAGTTGGCCATGCACCGAAAATGTGAGGCAAAATAAATCTGTCATCTTTTAACTTTTGAGTGTTGGGTATCCTTTAATTTAATGAGTGAAGATGGTGCCTATGACATGCATTTAATTTATAGTTTTCTTCTCCAAAACTCTGAAATCTTTTATTTATACCTTTGGTTTGTTCTAAGACTTTATTGCAGCATTTCAACCATCAACCTCACCTAAATCTCTCATGACATTCACATGCTAGTTATGTCAGCCACAAAACTAGGGAGGCTCTTTCTTCCATGTTCCCTGATCATATGCCATTTTTCTAATGGTTAATATACACTATCTTCTCTCAGTTAAACTTCTAAACTGCTCAAGTTGACACAATGTATTAACCATAACATACACTCTTTAAGTGTATACCCTTCCTTAAGCCAAATGTCTTCATTTTGATAATATATTTAGAAATGTTTACAATTATACTGACAAAAAGACTGCTTGTGATTTAGATCTACAATTTTCCCCCAAATATCAAGTATTTAAAGGGGGTGCATTTGGAAGTTGAATGGATCACAGAATGCTATACTCATCAGTAGATTAATCCATTGATGTATTCATGACTGAATATGCTGGTAAGGGGTAGAGTCCATTTGGAGATGGGGCCCGTTTGGAGGCACATCACAGCTGGCATAACCTGGTAGGGTGTATTCTTGTCTCTAATTTTTACCCTATCTCTTTGCTTCCTGCTGCCCTGGGGTGAGCACCTCTCCTCCATCATGCCTCTGAGCCATGCCATTTCTGCCCTGGAACCCAACACGCACTAAAATCATATGCCAACATAAGCCTCTCCTTTTTAAATTTGTGGATGCCAGGTATTTTGTCTCAGCACTGAACAGTGACTAATGCAAATTAAAAAGACTAATGTTAACCTATGCTTCTGCTATAAGTATTTTTTTTCTTCATTTAGTTGCATAATCTTCCTTTTTAGGTTGATAAGTATTCTATAGTCATTTGTGACAGGTACTGGCCTCCTTACTGGTCGCTGGAAGAAAGTTCAAATTAGAGCTGTCTCTATTAGATATCAAACTAAGCTGTAATCTATTAAGACAAGAACTGATAGTCATTCCACCAATTGGAATAAAACTAATGTAAATAATTTTATATTTGCTTCGAAACATGTAATAATATTCATATGAGTTATCAATTTAAGAACATGTGTGCGTCTTTTTAAAGGCACGGTACATAACTTCACCGGTTGATTTTATATTCCAGTTGTGCTTAGCAGAAATTATTTGTTAATATTAATATATTCCTTGATTGTCATCAGCATTATGAATAATAGCTTTCTCTTTATTGGATTCTCTTTATACTTTAAATATTATCAAATAGCTTTACTTATTTACTTTATTTGTGTGTATTACTGCTGGGAAACATAGACAGGGTGTATATAACTATTGGATGATCAAAGGGTAGTGCAAATGCATGTTAACTTTTTTGTGTTTTATCTTTCTACATTCCCTGAAGTGAAATGCTAGATGTGATAAAATAAAGTGAGTGGGAAAGAAACTTAGTAATAATAGGAACTCAAGAGAGAAAGCAAAGTTCACACTTTTCCACCTTCATGTTCTAGCACTTTTAGCTTGAATCATTAATTGTTCTTACAGTTTAACTCATTATTTCCAGAAAAAAAGACAATATAACATTATCATTATCATTATCATTATAAGGTTAGCAGGATTTTCACTTTAAGAGATGTTCTCTTTATTTTGAAAATGAATATTGATAAATTTCTATCTTGCCAATATGTGGAAATAACTTAACCATGTTTTCCCCAAAGAGGTAGAGAAAGATGAGTAATGTATATGCCTCTTTGCTCAAATTAATTCCATGCAAACTAGAAATAGATTTTTTCCTTTGATTATAGACTAATAACTTTCAATCTTGAAAATGGAGTCAACAAAGTTCAGCTCTCTTTGAATAAGAAGCAAAGTTCCTCCAAAACCAGATCAGATTTTGTTCATTATTACCTAACCATTTTATTCTCATCAAAACAGTCAAGTATGTTTTCCTTCAATCTCCCTCCTCTTTAATTTTCTTTACTTCCATAGAATGCAATGGTGAAGACCATTGCAGACTCACTTTCCTTTTTCTGGATGGTTTGAATTATTCACAATCACACATTCACACAGTGCTGAAGATGAGACACTTCCAGATGAGGGTGACTGACCAAAGTATTTTTAGGAGATACTATGAAAAAAAACCACAGTACTACAAGTTATATAATAGAGCACTGAATTCAACCATACACAGTAGAGTTTAATATTTAGCACCTCCCCAGAAGAGAATTTTAGTAATAGAACAACTTCATATTTAGATCTGTATCTTTCTTGGTTGCCTTATCTGTCCCAATCCTCTGAAGGCATGCTGAAAATAACAGTGACACAAAAGCCTTAATATCTTCCACAGAGGTAAATGTTCTTTGTATACAAAGATGTTTCGGCAACTGGACTTTTCTTTCTAGAGCCTGCATTGTAGCTATTTTTAATGCCTGTGTGCTTTAGAACTTTTAAAATAAGCAGAAGAAAATGAAGATATACTGATTTTTATAAAGTAAGTTCTGTGGCCAGAGATATAGTTCAGTGGCAAAGTGCCAGTGTTTCAAGCACGGGGTCCTGAGTTTGATTCCCAGTACAAATAAATAAATGAAAAAAATAAAATAAACCAAAAAAATAAAAAA
>RJWT010044215.1:0-11831 GCA_004365215.1 Cuniculus paca
CCTGAACACAAATATTTCAAAGAATTAAATAATATCTGTGAATAGTACATCATTATTTGACTAACTAATAAAATATAATACTGAAAGAAATAAATTTTATTGCACAATTTATTTCCTAATGAGAAAATGTACTAATTTAAGTCATTCTTGAAAAGCTTCATTGAAAGTTCAATTAGAATCCTATTAAAATGTAAAATAGTTGGGCACTTAACTTTTTGTCTATTTTTTATTATTTTCTTTATCCAAGCATTCTTAATTTTTCACATAATTTCTTGAAAGAAATGGATATATAGAAATAAATATTTTGAATAAATTTCAAAAGAAACATAGTAAAAACTAAATTTTATTCTTTAAGCTTTGACATCATCCACTGTGAAAGAAACTTGTATAGGACATTTTGTTGTTGTTTTGTCTTTTTGAGATGGGGTTTCACTATGCAGCTCAGGTAGGCTTTTAACTCACAGCAATCCTCCTGCTTCAGCCTCCTGAGTGCTGGGATTACAGGCGTGCACCACCATGCCTGACCTAGGAGATGTTATTAATGGGAAAAATAATTACATATTACACTATGTGTGTATTCCCAAAAATTTTCCTAATTGCATTGAATTTATATATATATATATATGTTATCTACCTTGCAAAGGAGTGACGTATATCAGTTGAAAATTAGGAAAAATGAATTCATTGTAGTCCTTATCAAACATATCTAAGATTGGCCATTACCTGCAACTATTATTTGATTTGTTATGTATCCATTTTAACATGTGTGTATTGTTCATCTTTCCCATCGTTAGGACCAAATGTATGATTTATACAAGTTAAAGGAAGAATGGCTTATTTTGGTTCATATTTTCAGAGGTTTCAGTCCATGATTGACTGACTCCAAGACAAAATATTATGGCAGAGAGCCATAAAGAGCAAACTTTTTCACTTTATAGTTGCAGTTAAGTAAAGCAGAGGAACCATAGCAATGTGGAAGGTGCCGAGGGACAAGATTTAATACTCAAGGGCACACCTCCATAACATACCCAGAGACACTCAAAGTTGTAGTTTACTAATCTGATGGCTCTCAACTTGAGCAGGTTGACAGTGCACATTAACTGGTACTTTCCAACTCTTGTCAACCAGATACTAAAACACATCTCTGTTAACCATATTTAATCTTTGAGAAACCACAAGATCATAAATCTACCTACTATGATACAATAATCCTGGATACCACCAACAATGTACTAATCTTATTCCTGAAAATTTCAGCAATGTTTAAGTATTCAAATTCTCCTCCTAGAATCAAGGCAGACTCTTAGCTATAAAGTGCATAAAATTAAAAAACCAAGTTAAGTACTCCCAATATACAATTGTACAGGGTAAATATTCCAATTTCTCAAAGGAAAAATAAGGAGCTACAAAAGGATGAGACCACAGCAAAACTGAAACCCACCAGAGCAAACATTAAGTACTCTGACTTATGCATATCACCCAAGTAACATGATGATGAGGTATTAGTTCCAACGTGCTTGGGATGGGAGGAGGATCCCTCCCTGATGGCCTGGTCAGTGCTGGCAAACCTATAACATGAGTGCTGCAGCAGTCTCTTTGTTATCACTGAAAGCTCTAAAATGTTCACCATCACTGGCCTACCCTATTGTAGCTAGTGTAGCTTTTTGAGCTAGCACCACTCATTCCCAACATCTTTCTTCATCAAGTGATCCATGTTCTTGGCCTCTTCAACTTTCTGTGACCTCCACTGCTACTTTAAATTCATTCCTGCAGCTTCACACAACAACTTGTCAGGGGTACAATGCCTGACCCCACAGGTTGTCCTTTGAAGAATAGGTTCCCCAAAAACTCTTGCATTCATCATGCCTATGAAACCTGTATCACATGCATGATGCCAAAGTGTGTTAGCAGTTAGAGGAGTAGGCAGGCCCCCTTGAGCTCTGGCTGCAGTGGCCTCTGAATCCATGAGCAAAGTGAAAGAATGGTAAGAGACCAATTTTATATGCTACCTTTTTTGAACAGGACGCCAAGGGGCTCTCTTCACAATGGAAAATTTGACACTTTTGGACTCTTTAGCCTGCTGTGGATGAAGTTTTTGCTGATTCCTGAGATAGTTCAAGTCATCATTCTTCCTATTGCAGTACAATGTACTTGGTTTTTTTTTTTTAATCAATGCACACTTGCAATGTATGACAGTTGCATTCACTTTAGAAAAATGGCACATGTATATAACTTTTTTTATTGTTTTTGATCCTTTTACCCCATCTTATCATTATCCCTCCTGCCTCTGGTCGTCTTCTCCAAATGAAAAATTCTATCTTTGTGTTTCATACTTTCTTTCCTTAATTTTACTTATATTTTATTTCACATATAAGAGAAACCATGCAATATATAACTTTCTGTGTCTGACTCATTTCACTTAATGTTATCAAATCTCATCTATTTTATACAAATGACACAATTTTATTCTTCTTTATGACTGAGTAATTTTAGATTGTGTGTGTATACCATATTTGCTTTGTACAGACATCTTTTGATGGGCATCTAAACTTTTCTCAGATTTTAGAGATTGTGAATTGAGCTGGTAGAAACACACGTATTAATGTATCTCTACAGGACTATGTGTTTAACTTTTGGGGGAATGTACTCAAGATAAGAATACTTGCTCAAATAGAATTGCTAGTTTTAGTTTATTCACGAAATTCCCACCAACAATGCAGAGGGGTTGCCCTTTTACTACACCCTCATAAGCATTCTCTGTTTTTGTTTTCTTCATAGTCATTCTGACTCGGTCCAAATGGAATCTCAGAGTTTTTTTGTTTTTGTTTTTGTTTTTGCAATTCCATAATTGCTAAAAATGATAATCTTTTTCATATACTTACTAGACATTTGTAATTTTTTTGAAAAGTGTCTATTCAGATGATTTGCCCATCTTTTGATTGGGTCATTCATTTTGAGGTGTTATTTTTCTATAGTTATTTATATATTATAGCTATTAATCTTCTATACAAAGAGTAGCTGATAAAATTATTTTTCCCATTCTGTAAAATGACTTTCAATATTGCAGGTTGTTAACTTTACCACACAGAAGCTTTTTAATTTGATATAATTCCATTTGGATAGTATTTTCTGCATTCTTAGAGTTCTGTTCAGGAAATACTAGCCTGCACTTACGTCTTCAAATGTTTCTCATGTGTTATCTTTCAGTAGTTTCAAATTTTCTACTTTTATATCTAGGTCTTAGATTCACATTTGTTTTGATATCACTACAGATCAAAATATATGGATCTACTAATTTCTTTCAGAATAAAACCTCCACTGACTTCAACTTTACCCATGGTTCTTTGGAGCAAATTTAATATTTTCAAACGTTCTTCTGTTTTTCACTTCTGCCTTGACATTTCTGTCAGGTCAATTAGTTTGTAGCCCTTACACTCAGCTTTCTGAGAAGTCTCAAGACATAGGCAAAACTATACACAAATAATTGGCCAGAATGTAGATTGCATGGCACCTAGTCCATTTTCCAGTGGCATTCATATCTGAATTCTTATGAGCCTGGCTTTACTATCTCTAGTCTTTTCAAGATTCTGTTCTGACCTCTAACCAGAACTCACCTATCAGGCTCTGCTTACAACAGCCTAGTGCTTGTTTAACCCACTTCTCCAAACCTCTTCAAATGCCTAGATGAAACCACACACAAAGGGTTTGGAACCATATGGTCAAGTCATGGTCACAGCAATGAAGCCATTTCTTAAATACTGATTTCCAATGTTGTTCTCATCCCTAATGTTCTGCTTTTCAGCTGCAATGATGTGAGCAGTTTCTCTCTACCAACATCCTTCTGCCATCATGTTTCTGCCTTGGATGCAACTAACCATGGGCTGAATCTCTTGATACCATAAAATTAAACATAGCTTCTGTTTAGTTGTGAATCTTGTGTATTGGGTCTCAACAACTGGAAAGCTGCCCAGTACAATAAGCAAAAAAAGAACACAGGAACTCTGACTTCAGTAAAGAGGAAAGAAGTAATATCATTAAACAGTTTATTACAATGAAATTTTGTCAATGTTCAAATACGCATATCAATAATGATAGGAAGTTAATGGCAGGCAAAAATATCCTTGACACCTCCATTTGACCTAGTCTAGGAAGTACCCAAATCTTAATGTACCCTAAACAACTTCTTCCAAACTGCAGTGTTTCTTCCAAAGTTTTCCTTGCTCTCTGACCACCAGGTAGTTGCTGAAACTAAAATAGGAATCATTTCACTTGAGTTTATCATCCTTTCACAGCCCATATGCAGTATGCAGTACAGAAGAAAATAATGCTCTATCATTGAAAAATATGTTAATTATATTACAATTAACATGTAATATTGCTTTTTAAAGATTTCTTACATAGAATATAATATCCATGAATTTTATTTCAATTTAGTAAAATAGACATTGCAAATTCTCTGCTTTTCAATACATACCTAGTTTTTTATTTAGGAGAATAGCAATAGTTAATGCATTATGTGTTGTTATCTTTTTTTTTGTACCAGGGATTGAACTCACAACCTCACACTTGCCAACACTTGCCAGGCAGGTGCTTAGGCCACTAAGCTAAATCCCCGGCATATGTTATCTTTAAAGTAGTTGCTTAGGGTGCAAGATATGGGCATAAAAATTTCTTCAATCGATATTAGAACAAACTTTCCTTTTTAATGAACTAAGAGACACTAATATTGCATTTTTTCCCTTTTCCTTTTCAATGAACTAAGAGACACTTGCATTTTTTCCCTTTTCCCTACTGCCATTTCCCTTTCACCCATCCTAGTTCTTTTTTCTTTTTGAACAATTTCTTCCCATATCACAGTATCCATGTACATTGTAAACCTTATTTAATCTTTCAATTTCTCACAGGAGGGAGACGATATGATGTTTACACGTGTGAGACAGATTTGTTTCACTTATGAGTATGCTCTCAAATTGAGGAATGCAGAGAGGGTTCAACATACGTAAATCAACAAATGTGATACATCGCATCAACAGAGTCAAAGACAAAAATCACAGGAGCAACTCAATAGGTGCAGAAAAAGCTTTTAACAAATTCCAACACTCATTCATGATAAAAACTCTACATAAAATTGGAACAGATGGTCTTTAGCTCAATCTGATAAAAGGCATCTATGACAAACCAACAGCCAACATCATACTAAATGGACAAAAACTTGAAGCTTTCACTCTAAAGTCAGGAACACGACAAGAATGCCCACTGTCACCATTCCTATTCAATACAGTTCTGGAAACATTAGCCAGTGCAATTAGACAAGAGAGAAATAAAAAGACTAAGACTAAGAAAGGAAGAAGTTAAATTATCACTATTCACAGATGATATGATACTCTACATAGAAGTCCCCAATAAACTCCACCAAAAGTATTATAGATCTAATACATGCATTCACTGTGAACACAGAATGGAAAATTATTAAGCAAGCAGCAGGGAGAATTTGTGTTGGCAAAATTCACATATTATATACTTGGAATAGTTAACTGACTTACAGTTATGACATGTACATGTGCTCTGCTGATGCTCCACAACTACTGAGAAACTTCTCAAGTAACTTGAGAAGAGGCAGCTTAGAGTAACTCAGCAATAAAGAGTTCAAAGAGATACTTTCTCTCATCACTTTGGAGATTACTAAATATTTGGCTACATAGTGACTTAAGTTTGACTGAGAGCAAAAGTGAAAGAAGGCAGTACATTTAAAATAAAAATCACTCTAAGAACTATAATAATTTTATAAGGAAAATTATTCAACAAATATTAATTTATGAAATATTTACTTATGAAGCTTCTATGTTGAATTGGGAAAAGTATCTCAAGCATTGTGACCTTGGGCTACCAGAAGAGTAATGATGTAACCATGTATAATATAATGTTGTTAAAAGAAACTCTGACCTGACATTGATCTGGATTTTGTGTCAACTGTCTCTTATTACATGATCTTGGCAAGTTGTGTGGTCTCTCTGAAGTTAAATTCTGTCATGAGTAAAGTTTTCATTACTTTTGTATCTCTCCAAGGGCCATTGTTACCATTAAATAAGATAATGTTTTTACAGTGCACATAACAGACTTTAGTATCTAAGGAGGTCTCAGTGCTTGTTAGGTACAGTTATACTGCAGCAATAGTAGAGCAACTGGTGAAAAGCACAAGTAGTGAGAGAACTGAATTCAAAAAAGATAGGCTAAAAACAGAGGTGAGCCACAGCTGGTGGTGCATACCTGTGTTCCCAGCTACACAGAAGGCTGAGGCAGAAAGATTACTTGAGTCCAGGAGTCTGAAGCTAGAATGAGTAACATCTTATTCAAAAAAATAAAATAAAATAAATAAATGAGTTGAAATCAAGAAATGAGAATATCATAAATTAATTATAAATATAAGTATATTCTGAGGCATCACAGAGCCACGTCACATTGTATCATCTCCACATTGAAAATAATTTTCAGAAATGCTTACCTGTTTTATTTGCAATCTCCCCATCAGGGCAAGGAGTACAATCAAAGCAACAGAACAATTTTCCTTCCACAGCAGTTTTTCTGAATCCAAGTGGGCAACTTGGGTTGCATACAGCAGAGGGAGTCTGTGCAAGAGGTATGAGAAGTAGAAATGTACCTCATAAACAGGATTCAGTAGCAGCACACAGATAGGAGGTTTCAGCAGCACTTTCGTGCAGTGTAATAACTTAGCCAAAAGCTAATAAAATTGTGCTTAAAATTTTGGAGGGAATAGAAGTCATAAAGAGGATTAAAGTAAGTAAATGTACTTATATTCATTAAATTCAATGACAAACACTGTGTCCAGTTTGATGATATTTATCCCCAAATATTCATCTCATTTCTCTCACCTAAGTCAGTCATTCTCATTACTACCAATGACATAAAGTCTGTGATCTTTGCAACCTAAAATATGGCCTGAATTGATTTTTCTTATCTTGTAGGCAACTATTTGATCATTATAATGAAGGCAAGGTGCTCAGTCACTCAGTGGTAATGCCTGATTCAGATCAGGAAGTTCAAACATTACAGTACAGAACCAAATAAGGTGATGTCTGTCTCATGAACTTCAAAAGCTTACCTAAGTTTTGTGCTTTTTACACACTTTGCTCTGGGGACGATCACCGTGTTGCCTACTTACGAAGGGCTTACCTCATTGTGATGTTCACCCCACATCATCAGTTTATCATTTAAGGATAAATGTGGAGCCTTGTGGGATTCAAAGATGAACTCTCCAACTTTCACTTGAACTTTAGTACCATTCAGCAAGGACTGGTAATTAAAGATGTCAAGTTTCGTTGCTGAAATTCTCTCATTAACAATTTTCTCTTTACTGCTACTTCTTTCAAGTTGGGAATTTTCCAAGAAGGGGTGGAGCTAAAATTGAAAATTATTTATCAGAACTTTAGGAAGCAAGGCATAGAAGTAGGAATAAAATTTATTGTTTCAATAACCCTCTTTTCCTCTTATATGTTCTATTTACTTTTATTGGATTATCTTTCAAATTTTTACAGGGATGCATATATTCTTAATGTTTGTTAGGTCAGAAAAAATATCTTAACCAGTTTAAGAAAACTAAAATTATAGGAAATTGCCTTTCTACCAGGAAAGTAGAAATAAATGATAAAAAGAAAAATGGAAATTTCACAAATACATGAAACTTAACATGTTCATCACATCAAATTGCTTAAAACAGAAATCTAAAGAATAATAGAAAAAAATCAATCTTGAAACAAAAATGTACAGACAACATGAAACTTGAGATAAAACAAAAGCATTTCCTGAAAAAAAATTTACAATAAGAAATACATTAAGAAGAAGAGAAAATCTCCATAGAATACTACTCTTCTAGGAACTAGGAAAAGCAATAAAGTAAATATGAAGTTATCAAAAGGATATAAATATCAGACCAGAAATATATTATATGAATAATATAAAACAATAATAATTATAAATGAGAGAGAAATGATTTTAAAAGATAGACTTTTAGATATAATACTTCAAAGAAATAAAGAATACTAAAATTTTAAAACAAAAGTTGAAAGCAACCAAGTAAAAGGAATTAAGATTTATTTAAACATAACATCTCCCTACTATGAATGTAATCATCATGTACTGAAAACATGTATTAATAAAAGTTAAAAAATTACAAGAAAGCAAAAGCATAGTATCTAATACAACATACATACAATGATTTATAAAAGACTGCTATGAACAACATTATACAAAAAACAATTAGCCTAGAAAAAATAAATTACTAGACCCAATTTTGCAAGATTGAGTCATCAAAAGTAGAAAGTCTGAAAATATCAATAACAGATGAATGAATAGAATCAATAATCAAAATTCTCCTGAGACAGAAAAGTCCAGGACCAAATGGCTTCAGGGGTGAGTTCCACAAATTTTTAAGAAATAATGATTACTAATATTTTGCAAACTTTTCCAAAAAGTTTATACTGAAGAGAAAACTCACAAATACATTTGTAAGGCCAGCATTATCCCCAAGAGCCAAAATGTGGAAACAATCTTGAATGTCACTTAGTAAATGAATAAATTTTTTAAAAAGACCATGTATCTAAAAAGGAATACTATTAAGTCTCAAGAAAGAAGAAAATCCTGTGATTTGTGACATAATTTATGAACTCAGAAAAACAGGGAGTACAAGTTAAGCTATCAGGAATTGAGTAATGTTAGAAATGGGGAAATGTTGATCAAAGAGAAGAAACTTGCAGTTAAAAAAAAGAGTTAGTACTAGAGACCTAATATGCAGCCTGGTGACTATTTTATAATTTTATAATTGCATATTATATATTTGAAGTCTGCTAAAAAGGAAGACACACCAGTAACTACACAAAGTTATGGATATGCTATTAGCTTACTTTTGATAATTGTTTCACAAGGTTTACATATACAGTGGACACTCAAAATTCACAGGAATTATGTTTCCACAGCATCCTTGGTTGTGAAAAACTGAATTTCAGATATGGTCAGAAAAATGCCTATAGAAACCTTTTTAATAATTTAAACCCTAACTATACTATTTCCTGCAGTTATGTAATTTAATTTAATTTAATTTAATTTAATTTAATAAAACACTATTAATAAAACCTTAGAAGGTTCAGGCATTGTGGTGGCATCCTAGAACTCTTAGGGCTTTAAGAACAAAGCCAAGGACACTGGCTACAGCAACATGTTACCATGAGGAAGCCAGGTACTTCTCCCTGAGATGGATTATAAGGCAGCAGCCAATGAGCATCAAGGAGAACTAAATAACTCTCTTGGATTGGCTACTTGCAAACCTTATGTCAAAAAAACTGAAGAATATATTTGTGGTTTCCACAAAATTGCTGGGATTTCAGTGAACCAATACTAGTTAGGCTGCATGGAAAATATGAGGACTGAGGCCACAAACTCTTAACCACTTCACAGGGTATCCTGTAGAAAAATATGTTGTTTGCCTCGAATATGTAAAATTTTGACAAGCATATCTCAGTGAAAATGAAAAGAAGTGAAAAGTACAAACTAATCTTTCTCAGTGACATACAAGTAAGTGAAATCTAACAAAATAAACCTAATGCAATAAAATTAAGCATCCTTTAACATTTTGAAATTAAGGCAACTTATTTTGTTCATAGATGAAATGATATTAAAATGACACGGCCATCATACTAGATTTAGAAAGTGTTTATCAAGTTTGAAAAAATTAAATTTTAAATTCCTTGAAAATTTGGCATCAAAATAGCTTTCAGCACTTACAATAACATTAAAAATTAACAAATTGCTTACAGAAGCAAAAATTATCGAAATGATAAAATTCTGAATTTTTCTTATTAAGGTTCCAAACAAGTACGTGTTCCAGTGATAGTCACTTTCATTCAACTCTTAGAAGAGGGCCTCACTAGTCTAACAACGTAAAAAAGAAATATTGTAGAACCATAAGACTAGAAATAAAATATTATCTTTTCAGGTTATCTGATTATGCACATAGAAAAGCAGCATGCATCCACAGAAAAAATTTGAACTGCAAGAAAAAATTTTAAATGTCTATTACATTTTTATAAAGTGATAAATTATATTTAAAAATTTAAAAATAAATTAGAAATAATCAATTTAAATTAGCTATAAATATATAATATATAATTAATATTAACAATATAGAGATTAACTTGAAAAGAAAATGTATAAACTTTTACAATTCTCGTAATTCATTGTTTAAACTGCAAAATAGGGAACTGACCAGTGGAGCAAAATGAAGAATCAAGAAGTATAAACAGAAATACCAAATTTAAATATGATAATACAAACCATTAGATTAAAAAAGTTCATTTTGTTCTATGAATTTTGTTAGGCTAAATGGTTTTGCACACTGGAGAAAAATCATTTTGTTCCCACTATGGGCTTCCTTATTTTACAACACACACATAAATCAGTTTCAAATCTATTGTTGTCTAAATTTAAAATAGAAAGTAGTAAGATGTTTAGAAAAAAACTAAAGAGCTAAAGAATAATCTTCACTACTGTGAAGTAAACAGACTTCTCACAGGACAGAAAGAATAAAGTGGAAAAATCAGTTGGATTATTTTGAAATTAAGAATTTTTCTTAGTCGTAAGAGAAAATGAGAAGTCCGCTTAAAAGAGAAGATATTCTCAATAAAAATAGCTGAAAAAATACAGTGAAACACTATTTAAACTTTTTTGAATAAAAAAGGTAGCTACAAATATAAAATTGTGCAAAAGATCCAAATGAAAGATGAACACACTAATGTATTTGATAAATAAATGAATGACTGGTTAAATAGTCATCTACATCTGTAGTAAAATGCCAAACAACAAAATAAATGAGAAGGAATTATTCCTATGGTGCCCCATTTTCATGCACTGATACAGGATAATATTGAAAGTATAAAGTAGATTATTAATGAAAAAAAGTGACTACCTTCCCATGCTTGCTTATTTGGACATAGGTCTGAGTTATCTCTAGGAGAACACAGGACAAACTTAATTTAGTTATCACTAAGAAAATCAACACCATTGAACTTTTGCTAATAGGATAAATAGAATGTACTGCCCATGTGCTCAGTAATATGAAACAGGATAGTTTGGGATGCACCCTAAATTTTTAAAGCTATAAAAGCCTAAGACATGGAACATTGAAGCCATTAAAAATGTATACAGCAAAGGGACAATTCTTAAACAGTTTTTCAGAAACTGCAATATCTACACTTCTTTGAATTTCCATAGTCAAAGGAGAGACATTCCTGAAAACAATTCAGAAGTAATTTGAGAATTAGCCTTTTCTAACACTTTAGAAAATTGACTGTCAAATTATCTTGAAGATCAAAATGGAAGAATATTTGAACACCTTAGGGAAAAGACTATAGATGGAGAGAAAAATGGACTTAATATAAAGAGCACAAAGAAAGCTAGTGACATTAATTACTCATGCTATACAATTTAGTCTGATTTTTTTCTAATATAAGGAAAATTCATTAAAAAATAAAAACAATGAGTCAAGAAACAGAAAGGACAATGCATGGCCCACTGCACTAGGAATATAGACGAATGAGCTCTGGTTACCTGCCATGCATGAGGAGTCACATAAGCACCTTTGTCAAGTGATTCTTCTTTCATTCTGAGTGAGAGTTCTTTGTGAAGAGCCTGGGCAATGACATGCACAGCAGCATAAACACTGTAACTCTGTAATCCCAAAAGTGCAGAGTCCGAGTATCCAGGGTACCATTTTGTTCACATCGACTCAGTGTCTTGATCCCATCTTGGTTCAAATATGGACA
>RJWT010044216.1:0-11815 GCA_004365215.1 Cuniculus paca
CTCTTATTCTTATATTTAATATTCTTCCCCATCTTATTCTTAAATTGTGCGCTTAGCGCCTTAAAATGATTAGGGAAAACACACATTTCTGATGTCCGTTTAAGTACGATGACAGCGGGCAGGGACACAGGACGGTTCTGTTTGCAGACTGCCCTCCCAAGAGGAAGCTGATTCGCAATGTCTGTTTTGGGGTGTGGAGGGCAGCCTTTCCTGAGGTGGTGGCTCTTTGACGTTCAGGGAACCATAAGCGCTAGCTGACTAATTAACAGCCAAGGTGCGACTGCACTGGGTCTACTCCACCCCACCTTGCCGTGCACATTTAGAAAGCTCAGGTTTCTCTCACGGTCTTCCAGCGAGTTCAGCGCACAGCCGGGTGCACACTTTCTGACACAGCCTTCCCTCTGCTGAGCCATTTCCCCCCTTTCCTCCGGCTTTGCTCCTTTTCCGCCGGGCGTCTTCCCCGCGTCTTCTGTGATTGTCAGATCTCGGGCTCCGCAGCCAACTCGGAGCAGTGGGGCCACGCGAAGGCGCCGCGCCCCACGGTGGCCCTGCCACTTCGCTCCGCTCCCGCGCCAGCTCGCGAGTTCTGGGACCCCCGAGGCAGCAGGAAAAAAGGAGGTGAAAACCGACCGAGGCCGGTGGCAGCCAGCAGACAATGCAGGCAACGCAGGGAGGAGACGGGAGGCGGGCTCCGCGCCCCGCTGCACGCAGAGCAGCAGGAAAGTCGGGGTGCGAGGGCGGCCGAGGAGACTCGGGAACGGGGGCGGGCGAGGACGGACCGCAGCAGAAGCCGCCGCGGGGCCGAGGACAGTGCCGAGGAGGCGCGGGCGGTTAGGAGCGGAGCCCAGGAGTCGGGAGCAGGGGAGTCTGGAGAGGGAAAGCCCGCGCTGGACGGAGACGGCCGCGGCCACTCACCAGAGCCCCGAGAAGAAGGCAGGGCTGCGAAGACGCCCGCCGGGCCGGCGGTCTCGACCAGCTGGAGAGGCGCAGCCCCCGCGGCAGCAGCCCTTCGGCCAGACGAGGGAGGTGACGCGCGAGGGTCTCTGAGGTAGGGGCCGGGGAGTCTGCGGGAGAGGACAACAGGAAGAGCACCAACTGCCGGAAAAGACGGCAAGGGAGAGGGGCCAAGGTACCCAGTCGGCGGCGGCGACGGCGGCGGCCAGGGGTTACCGCGGCGGCCCGGGGCTGAGACTGCGCATGCGTTCGTCCCCGCCGGTGCGACCGGTTTGCCAAACTGCGCATGTGCGGTCCCGCCCTCCTCACCCTCACCCTCGCCCTCAGCCTCACCCTCAGCCTCAGCCTCACCCGGTTTCCAGGGCAGGCGAGGCCAGGGTGAGGCCAGATGTGTGCGGTATGGGGCAGTCTCCGGGCGAACGGGGTGGGGCTGAGGACCTTCTCTCGGTCTCACTCTCTTTTTGTACTTTTCATTTTGAAATAATTATAGACTCGAGAAGTTGCAAAATGACTACAGAGAAGTTCCGTACACCCGTTACCCACCCAGCTTCCGTCGACCTCTCACAAAAGATACTTTATCAAAAGCAGGAAATTGACACAATGCAACCAACTAAACCAATACACTTTGCTATGTGACAGATCTTGCTCGGATTTAACCAGTTTGGCGTGCACTCATGAGCAGGAATGTGGATACAATAGTTCTATGAAATTTAATCACCGTATACTTTTTTCCACCCTCCTTGATTTCAAATCATTGTGGCCTTAGGTCTACTGAACCCTTCGACCACACTGACGCTTCCTTAAAAGCAGGATTAACTTGCTTCGCCTGGAATCAGTTGCACTGAGAGGCTGGGGCACGGGCTGCCAGGGGAGTGTTCCATCGTACACACAGAACCCGCTTTTCAGTGCTCAGGCTGCGCCACCTTTGGGGGTGAAAAGGTCCCGAGTTCACCAGCCCATAGGCGATCTCTTGATCCTTAAGAATTGGGCACAGTGCCCCCAGCTCCACAGTGTCAGCTCCTGAAAACCAAGAGGAGTGAGTCATGAGCCCTGCCCACCTCCACAGGGGCCATCCGGGAAGCCAGAGAAGCTGGACTCCGGGTCATTCCTCACCTGCACTCTGTGATCAGCGTTCTGGTGACCCGCGCTCTCCTGGAGCTGTGCTGAGCCCATGGGACTCGTTTTCTCCTTCAAGGCTTGGGGTCCCAGGCTTTGCTTCCTTTCTGGTCTGAAAAATACAGGCCCCAGCTCCCTATTATCCAGCCTCACACATTCACACATGGCTTTCTTTACCTTTCCTTATCTCTGCCCAGAGGCCTCTCCTCCCAAAGCCTTCTTTCAAAGCCTTCCCATCCCCAGCCACTTAACAGTTCAAGATGTTCACACAGTGCTTTTAGTTTCCAAACGGCTTTCACTCATTTCATCACAGTTGATCATCACAACTCTTTGGTAGTCATCCAGGATGAGGCTGTGCAAATAGCCTAACAGAGAAGCCAAAGGAGCTGCTTGGATTTTTATAGGTAGTGAGCCCAGTAGCCAAGCAGGGAGCCTATTTCCTGGCTGCAACTCTGAAGGTCTTCTCCTTGCCCCTTTTATGGGGTGGAACAAAGGGAGAGAGGATGACTATAGTATGTTATGTGCCGGTACTGTACAAGTATCTCTGAATGAAACCCACTATTTTGCATAACTAATATGCACTGCTAAAATTAAATAAAAATAAAAGACTCCTAGAAACAGCACATCTTCTATAGATGTGCATAGTTCTCATTCTTTACTTTTCTGAGCCTTATTTTTCATACAGAACAAAATAAGGATGTTCTTATTATTAATTAGTTATGCATTTGTTGTTTCTGGTTTTTTTTTAAATTTTAAAGGGAATAAAACAGCAATAAAACAAATCAAAATAGTGATAAGACAGTAAGAAATTACAGTAGTTATTATATTGCATATTGTCGTCCTCTAAACAGTTACTTGGCTTTAGGCTTGCAAAGTCAATCAAACAATACAGTTCCTCCAAATCAGCTGGCTGCTCATGGGGTGGGGGATGGGAGGCCGTATTCCTCTCCCCAGTCCAGGCTAGGGCTGGCTCACAAGCGGGAATTGGTTTATTTTAAATTTTGATATTTTGTACATTAAAATTTTTTGCACTAATTTCAATTAAAAAAATAGCTACATCAAACCAGGCACGGTGGCTCCATTAGCTTGAACATCTTGCGCCCACAGCGGGGCATGGTAGCGTACACCTGTACTCCCAGCTACTAGGGAATCTGAGGAAGCAGGATTGCAAGTTGAAGCCCAGCCTTGGGAATTTAGCAACTTAGTGAAACCCTGTCTCCTAAAAAAAAATTAGGGCGGGAACTGTGGAGTTAGCTTAGTGTGAAGGGCCTGGGTTCAATCTCCAGTACCATAAAAAATACTTTGCATCGAAGCCTTGTTTATCTTGATTACTGAGCTGGTTTGCCTGACTCTTAAATCTGGTACCCAGGGGAATGTCCTGCTTACCTGTTCATGTCACCCTTAGAACGACAACAGTGAGTCCATTCTGGTGAAGCTTGTATCTGCTTTGTGGGGTTTCTAGAATTTGGTGTGGCCCTGGCTTGGGTCACAGTATTCAGCATCCACAGTCAATGACATCAGTCCCACCAGCTTCAACATCTAGGTCTATAGGCCACTGTGGTGGTACATGCCTGTAATCTCAGCTACCAGGGAGCCTGAGGCTGAAGGACCACAAGTTTGAGTCCAGTCTGGGCAACTTAGTGAGAACCTGTCTCAAAATTTAAAAATGGGCAGGGGAGTCAGGCGTGGTGGCTCACACTTGTAATCCCAGCACTTGGGAGGCTGAGGCAGGAGGATCATTGTGAGTTGGAGACCAGCCTGGGCTACAAAGTGAGCTCAAGATGCAGCCTGAACTGCATAGTGAGACCTGTCTCAAAAAACCACACACACACACACACACACACACACACACACACACACAGAAGGGCTGGGGATGTACCTCACTGTGAAGGCATAGAGTTCAATCCCCACTACTAGAATGCATGGGGGGTGGCAGGGATTTCTAGTAGGTTATCAGAATGTCATTGGCCAGAATTGTGTCACATGGACACCCTTCCTGGGGAAGCAAGTACTCTGCTTTTTATGCACTGTAATAGACCCAAGCAGGAGGAAGGGTTGAGAATGAATAGTGGGTTATCCAGCCATTGTTGGCCGCCATGATAGTACACGTGACTTTGTTGTTGTTACATCTAACTAATCTACTTGAGAAGATGACAGATAGCGGGACTCTCATTCATTGACTTCTGGTCAGTGAGAACACTGACCAGAGGCAATTCCTCTATGTTTCTTTTCTCTATATTCTCTGTCCTCACTAGGGCAGGCACCTTATTCCCCAGCAGTGTGCATCCTTCTCGTTATAGGAAATGGCATTCGTTGACTCTGAGTGTTCCATAAGTGGACCGGAACTGGGCTGGGTGTGTGCTGGCCCAGTGCCTCTCACACTTTAGCATGCACAGAAATCCCGTGAGATTTGGTTCAAATGCAGAGCCTAGGACCAGGGGATAGCTCAGTGACCTCCATCTTCAGTCCAAACAAGCACCCAAGTGATGATAACCCTGCTGGTACAAGCACCATGCGTGGAGTAGCAAGGAATGCACAGAGACAATAAGAAGGGGAAAGTGCCTGTGATCCAGCAGTCCAAGGTCCCTGCCAAGGTCCAGACTCTTTCCGAGACAGGACGACACATGTGAGACATGGCGAGTACCACATTTAAGGAGACATTCATTCTCGGGTGTCACCTCCATAGATGCACAACCCTGAAACCTCACTCAGGGTCCTGAGACCCTCACTAGCCTTATCTTAGTCCCAGCCCTGCTAACATAGCTACCAAGTAACATTGGGTGGGTGACCTCCCAGACTTTTTGGGAGGAAGCGGGTATGGGGGTTGAACCCAGAACCTCATGCACTCTAAACCTTGTTCTTTACCACTTAACTACACTCCCAGCACCTTCCAGACTACGCATTATTACACATTAAAGCCAAGAGAATTGTACCATATGTGGCTACAGTGTTATACTGTTTGTTCTTGTTCATTTATATTTAAATTGCCATGTTGTAAATCCTCAACCTCTGACAATTGAATCTGATTAATTCATCCCTCTAAAATGTGCAGTGGTTTTTCTCTTAGGAAAGAAATCATGAGGAGCTATTAGTTTCTTCTTTTACTTTTCTGTACCTCCCACTTTTTCCATGTTGGTCCCAGAAAATCTTTTAATTTGGTTTTTTATTTTTATCCCAGTAACACATGTACAGACATGAAAAAGATGAAGCGAACTGTACAATTTACAGTGATGCACACTTCCCTACCCCTCCCACTCCCACCGGATTCACTGAGCATGCAGCTGCTTTCAATGTTTTTAGTTGTTTCTTCTCCTTCCCTCTTTGTTTCCAAAATAACATTGCTATTTCTGAAATTTTCATCTTAGGTCTTTTTTAAATTTCCTTAATAAAGATGAAAATTTAAATCACACTGCAAGTTCCATACAACTTCTTTCACCACTTCCATCCCTTTTAAATTTACAGTATTTATAGTATTCACAATTGAGTCAACTAGTCTTCTTGTACCACTTTTTATTTTCCCCAGAGGTAACAATTGCCTCCGTTTTTTCCCCTTGTGTAGTTTTTATTTTATTTTATATTATTATTGTTATTATTTTTTTTGTTATTACTTTTTGAGACAGAGTTTCACTATGCAGTTCAGGCTGGCCTTGAATTCACTTTTTAGCCTAGGCTGGTCTCAAACTCACAGAGATCCTCCTGCCTCAGCCTCCAGAGTGTTGAGGTTACAGGCATGCACCACCACACACAACCAGAGTTTTGTTTTTAAATATCTATCAGTGATTTATCTCTGCCAAAAGAGAGATGCCAAACTGTAAACCATTTTTTAGGTTATCATCCAACTCACAATTGGACTATTGGCTCCATTTTCTCTCTCTCTCTCTCTCTCTCTCTCTCTCTCTCTCTCTCTATCTATCTATCTCTCTCTCTCTCTCTTCCTCCTCTCTGGAGCCCTCTCTGTATTGGGGGTTTCCAGAGAAGCAGTATCAGTAAAGCTATTTATAGTAGTCCCCTCATATCTGCAAGGGATATGTTCCAAGGTCCCCAGTGGATATGCAAAACCATGGGTAGTAGTGAACACTACATATACTGTGTTTTTCTTCCTACACTTACATACCTATGATAGGTTAATTTATAAGTTAGGCACAGTAAGAAATTAGCAATGACAATAAAACAGAAGGCGGGCATGGTGGCTCATGCCTGTAATCCCAGCACTCGGGAGGCTGAGACAGGAGGATCATTGCAAGTTTGAGACCAGCCTGGGGTACGAAGTGAGCTCAAGGCCAACCTGAACAGCACAGTGAGACTCTGTTTCAAAAATACAAGGGCTGGGGATTTAGGTCAGTGGCCTAAGCGCCTGCCTGGCAAGCCTAAGGTAGTGAGTTCAATCCTTGGTGCCGCAAAAAATAAAATAAAACAATTATAACAATATAATAAAAGTGATATAACTATAATAAAATGTGTATAAATGTGGTCTCTTTCCCTCAAAATGCAAAATTTTTGATGTAGTAGTCTGGGACCGCTGTTGACTGCAGATAACTGAAACTGCAGAAAGTGAAACCAAGGATTAGGGGATTATTGTATGGAGATTATATATAGAAAGATTTATTTTAAGGAATTGGCTCATGTGATTTTAGTGAATGGAAAGTCTGAAATGTGTAGAGCAGGCTGGAAGAGTGGAAGTTGCAGACCGGAAGTCTGAAATCCACATGATAAGCCTGCAGGCTGGACACACAGGGAGGGATTTTTTTAGGTTGTCTTCTTGAAGTGGAAGTCCTTCTGCCTCAGGAAACCTCAGCCTTTGCTTTTAAAGTCCGGAGCTGATAGGGTGAGGCCCATTCACATTCTGGAGGGTACTCTGCCAGACTTCAAGTCAAGCAACTTTAAATGCCAGTCACACCTGAAGTCTACCTTGACTGCTGTATCTGGACTAGTGCTTGACCCCTCAGCTGGGCACCACGGCCTGGCCATGTTGACACCCCACATTAGCATCATGCCCTCCATCCTCGCAAAGCAGCCCTTCTCTACCTTGTTTGGCTTTTTTCTCCTTGGTGTTCCTCTCCTACTTAATTCAGTGGTCCTCCTTTAAACATCAACCATAATTTCTAGCAAATGTCTTCCCAGTGCGTTAAAACAACTAATCATATTGGACAAGGTGGAGCACGCCTGTAATCCCAGCACTTGGGAGGCTGAGGCAGGAGGATCATTGCAAGTTTGAGACCACCCTGGGCTACAAAGTGAACTCAAGGCCAGCCTGAATTGCATACTGAGACCGTGTGTCAAAAAGACAAAACAAAAACAAAAACAAAACCCAACTAATCAGGGAATTATGCCGGGATACACAAAATATAAAAAATAAACTACAGAGTAGATAGGAGAGTCTGTGGGCACCCACTCTACCCGCCTGCTGCTGCCTTCTTGTCTCCATTCCTTTCCCAAAGCCCTAGAGAGCGGAGGCGGTGTTTTCTCCATGGTAACTGGCCATAACCAAGCCTGGACAGGAAGGGAACGTATGTGGAGCACTTGTCTTTCAGGAAATGTTAGCAGTCTTATCAGTGCTCATAACAGCTGCCTGACGGGTGATTTTTACCCTAATATTATAGACGGCTAAGTTAGGTAGAAATATTTTAGGCAGTCAGACAGGGTTAGGCCCCTGAGGGAGTCAGTTCGGAGGATGAGAACGCATTACAACTGTGGCTGGAGGCACATCTGTCAAAGGCCAGGTCTCAAGACAAAGATGGAATGGCCAGGCCTATGTATCTTCCTGAGGGATAAACAATAAAGACTACATTACATGTAATTCATAGCACCTGGTCTAATAAAGTCTAGATAGGCATCAGTCACCCAGGTGGGTGACCAGGACCTCCTGATCCATCCCTTCCTGGAAAGGTCCTTGTTCTTTCCATGCATACTTGCTATGAGACCTGCTTCCCCACTGGATCAATATTACCCAAGTGGCTATATTTGTAGTCTTCTTGATTGATCATAGTTTTGACCCACATTGTACCCATCTCATGATTTTGCTCTATAAAACTTTCTTTGAGAAGTGAGCTCACTTTCCGATCCCCTCCTGCTGCCTCTCTCAATAAGTCTTTACTACTCTTAACCTCTGTTGCCCCTTAGAATTATTCTTCAGTTTTGGGAATGTGAATTCAGCATATCTGACATCTAGCAGGTCGAGAGTTACATATTATTTCCCCTAAATCACTAATGCTTAGACCACAGCATGAAGGTTTCAAAATCGAGAAAGGACTAAATGCAAAAATAGCTCTCGTGTTGCTTCTTAGTTTCAGACTTATAGATAGACCAACACAGAGGACAAAGATAGCTTTGAGCATCTGTTTTGATTTTTCCCTGGTACTGGAGATTGAATCCAGGGCCTTCACACTGAGCCACACCCCCCGACACACACACTTTTTAAAAAAAATGTATCTTGAGACAGAGTTTTGCTAAATGCTACATTGTCCAGGCTGGACTTGAATTTGCAATCCTCCTGCCTCGGCCTCTGGAATTAGAGGCCCGCAGCACTATACTCAGCTAGAAATATTTGTTATACAGGATTTTCCAAATTCATTTGAGAGGTTTTTCAGGAGTGTTGATTAACATATCCCTAAACATATGCTCTGAGGAGCATAGATGTAAGTAAGGTAGCAGGGAAACCGTGCCTTTGATTACCTGCTAGTTCTTGTGTGGCTTTGGGGCCAAGGAGTAAAAGAAAGCCCAGCAGCCCATCACCATTTCCTGGATTGGAAAAAATGATCTCATAAATCCCCCTTTCTTTCTATGTTGCTAATCACTCTGAGTATCCAACCGTATCAGCGCTGACGGAAACTAGAGACCAGGTCATTGAAACCTTTCACTTATAGAGGGGAAAACTAGTCCAAGGAGAGGAATTATGTTGTCCAAAATCACTAAGTTAATCACATTGTATAATTCAGTTAGAATTAGGTTTCCTGACACTCACCCACTGACTTCCCGCCCCTGTGGGACCTTCCTGTAGGGCCTGGTGTGGATGCATCTGCCTGTCATCAAAAATAGGATCAGAGCTCAACGGGCAGCCCATGTCTCAAACAAATCCCAACACAATGAAGCTTCAGCGTGGTAAACTAATTCACACCATCACTGGCACCGGCACCAGTGCTCAAAGCAGCAGGACTTGGTGTGTGATGTCAGCCCTGGGTTTTATCTCTGAACCCAGGGCCCTAGGATGTCTTCCTTGAAACTCGAGTTGCAGGTCACAGAAACAGCATGGTTCATCTCTGAAAGGAAAAAAAAAAAAAGAAAAAGAAAAAAAAAGCTTTTTAGTTTTTCCCCCGTTTAAAGAATAGTTCAAGGTTTATAAAAGATTCAAAATGCAATCTCCCATTCCCCCACATCTTACCTGTCCTCTCTTTATGGTTCCCTGTCATATTAGTTCCAGAGCTCCTTCTGCAAATGGGAGCAAATATGGATACAGAGACTTATTTTTCTGCCCTTTTTACACAAAATGGTATGATCTCTTTACTCAGCAGTGATCATTGGGTGCTAGTTTCCTGGTTTATAAAGAGAATGGTTGCTGGGTGTAGTGGTACACGCCTGTCATATCAGTCTTGGAGAGGCTGAGACAGGAGGTCACGAGTTTGAGGCCAGTCTAGGCTACACAGCAAGACCCAGCACCCCACCCAACCCTGCCAGGAAAAAAAAAAAAAAGGAGGAAAAGAGAAAAGAAAGGAGACTGTACCAACTCTACAATCCCTTCTCTCTGACATTGTCAGATGCAGGGATCATCAAGCCCCCTCAGCTTGCTCTGTCTCTCCCAAGAGCCTTTGTTTTTTGTTTTTGTTTTTTTTAATTTGTTTTAAAGCCACACTTGCTTGGCTGGTTTTGTCAGTGACCTCACAGTTAAGTGTTCAGGGTGTGGTTTGCAAATGCGGGTATTTCACGCTTTAAGAAAATCCAGTACACAAATGTCAACCATTACCAAAGCAAATTAGGGAGTGGTTGTTTGCATGACAAATGAACCTTGCAAAATGATTCACCTAAGGCTTCAGAAAAGTGCATTTTTCTATTTATTTGCTAAATAAATAGTACTTATATTAAGGTATAAAATTTAAAAGAATAAATTTAAAGAATTATATTAAAGAATATTATTTATATTATTATTTATATTATTATATTATATTATTTATATTAAAGAATATTATTATATTAAAGAATAAATTTTAAAGGTATAAAATTTGAAAGAATAGGCAGTGAAAACCTTGGCCCTGGCTCCCAGCCTTGGTTCACCCCTCCTCAGTCGTGAGCCTCTTCCCTTAGCAGAGTCTTGGATACCCACCCATAATTTCCTCAAGCAAACATACCTTTCTCCAATCTTTTTCAAATATAGCACCCTAGTCTTACTGTAATGCACCTTGTTATTTTTGCTTAAAAATGTATCTTGGGAACCTTCCACGTTGGAACAAATAGAACTGCCTAATTCTTTCTCTCTCAATCTCTCTCTTTTTATTTTTACTTTTTAAAACTTTAAGGAAAAAGAGAAAAGATTATATGTATATACGTATACATAAATATGTATGTATGTATATATATATATGTATATATATATATATACAAGATAGGTAGCTATACTGTTAATCTCTGTTAGTTCATCCAAAAGAACAATTTGTGCTTTCATTGTTTGATTATTCAATCATTTTTATGCCTAAATCTTGTAACCTAGACAACTACTTCTAAGATAAAAATATGCAATATATTAATTAGTGTTAATTTCCTACTATTTTTTGAAATTCTGTATCATTTCTATCTTTTTTTTTCTGTTTTGCTTTTTTAAAATAAAAAAATTAAAAAAAAATTTATGGGGATGACAATGCACAATGTATGTACCATTGTTACACCCTGATACACGTGCTTTGAAATTTTGTTATAGTTTTTTTCCTTTTTTTTCTTTTTCTATTTATCTTTGAATAAAATGAATTTGAAAAAAAATAAAAAGTTTCCCTTTAATAAAAAAATTTAAAAACTTCAATTCATAGTCACACAATCTATCAAAAATATTCAGAATTTTATCAAGCAAGCAAAGATTTTGTGAAAAAATCAGTATAAATCAGTATAAAATACATCACTGAGATAGCCTTTATTTTGTAGATATTTAAAAGTCCACAGAAATACTTTGAACATGGCTATGACACAGAATCATCTTAACCTAATTTTTAAAAAACAGAGTATATAAATTTTAGGGTCACAATAACCTCAATTAGAATTTAGTATACAGATTAGGAGGAGAGTCAGTGGTAGAGTGTTTGTTTAGCAATTTTGTAAGGTGACTTTCTTCTTTCTTTTGTTTCTTCTTTTCTTTCTTTGATAATACTAGGGATTTAACCCAAGGCCTTTGTACCAATCTACACCCCAGTCCTTTTTAGTTTTTATTGTGCACAGGATCTAGCTAAGGCACCAAGTTCTCCAGGCTGGGCACTGAATTGCAATCCTCCTGCCTCAGCTTCCAGAGTGCTAGATTACAAGCGTGCACCGCAGTCCCCACACCAACAGATGTGAACCCACTTTTCAATGCTTAGGCTGCGCTTTTACCCTTTGGGGGTTGTTATGGTTTTGCCTAGGTGGCCACCCCCCCCAAGCCTCATGCTGTCATGGAGGTCACTGACTATATCATTTGTGATTGGTTCATTGCCTAGTGCTGGGTTTAGCACTGGGATTATCTGTGTGAGTGCTGTACCCATCCAGGGGTGGAGCCTGCATACTATGTAAGGGA
>RJWT010044217.1:0-11822 GCA_004365215.1 Cuniculus paca
CTTCCTCCCTTGTGTTTTACCCCTGGAGTCGGAGAAACTTCCAAGTCCCAGTGCCTCCTTCCCTCCCATCCATCTGTAAGTATGCTGGGCCTGGCTGAATCCCATAGACTGACGCAGGCAACAGTCATGCATGAATTAAAAGTTATAGCATTTGCTGCTCTGTAGATTCATGCCACAGAAAGAGAGCCAAAACTTGAATGAGCAGAGAAATTTCAGGGCCCCATGCAAATCCTCTCCAACTAAAATGTTTCAAAGCAAGGAAAAGACAACATGCTGTCTAGTTTCCCTAATTCCTGCTTTCATTCTAAAGTGGGCCTATAAAGGTACCCTGAAGGCATGTGCTACACATTTCCCTTTTATGCCAACACCCCTCAGAATGTGATTATTTGGTATTATTTTGTCTAAATCATCTTGATATGTCTTAAAGGAACCTGCTTAAAAGCAAGATTTCAGAGGCCACCATAGGGACTCTGGCGGGTAGCCAGCATGGGCAGGGAGCAGCAGCCTGCCCAGCTCCTGCACAGACGCTGGCCCCATCGGGACCAGCCCACGGGTGGCCAGTGTGAGCCAGGAGAACCAGCCAGCCACACCTTGGAGAAGCCACAAATGCCTGAACAAGGCTGCCTTGAATCCCACTGCCTCCTGGGGAGCGTGGGCTAGGAGAAACCCAGGTGCCTGACCGTGGACAGGTAGCCAACGTGGGGAGTGTCTGAGACCCCACAACCTGCTCATGGGGAGGAACCCAGGAAAATGTCAAGACGAAGGAGCAAAAGGCAATCTCTGGCCTCCAGTCCAAACAGAACAAGTCCAGGAGACATGGACATGAAAGAAAGCGGGAGTCACACACCTGAAATTTCTGGAATGAAACTGAAGTAAAGAAACTACTTCATAAGGTTGTAAAAGAAATCAGATCAGAAATAATATCTTAGTTAAAAGAAGAAATGACAAGCATAACAAAAGTGTTGCTGCGTGTATCTAAAGAAAACATAACATTAAAAAAAAGAGGAGCATAGGAGAATGAAGGAAACCTTAAATCAACACTGTAGAGAAGAATTGTAATTCATGAAACAGACTCTAGAGAGAGATAAAATGACCACGGTTCCAGGAAGAGCAGCAGGGTGGCATTGCTGAGGACAGGCAATTGAATGGAGGGGAAAAGTAGGGAGCCAACAGCAGGAAAAAGTATGGCAGAAACAAACCAGTGCATGTTGGCCACCATCATTAATGTAGATGGCCTCAATTCACCAATTAAAAAAAAAAAACAGGCAGAGTGGATCAGGAAACAAGATCCATCAATATGTGGTATACAAGAAACACATTAACTTGAAAGGAAATTCATAGATTGAAAGTCAAAGGAGAGAAAACAATGCTCCATGGGACAGGGAACCAGAAAAAAGCAGGGGTAGCTTGCTCATCAATTGCAGAACAGATAAGAAAGAGACAGCATTTTTATACAACAGAAAGCTACTCAGCTATAAAGAAGGATAATCACGAGGCTCTTATAAGTAAATAGATGCAACTCGTGATCATGCTCTTGGGTGAAATGGTTCAGGCTCACATAGGTGAACATCATGTTGTCTCCCTGGTATAAAAACTGAAGGAGTTAGTGGGATCCAAAATGTAAAATAGATACTGTGAAAGTAAAAGGAGAGGAAACGTCTAAAAAGAGAAGGTAGTAGCCATTGTTAATTCCCTATTATTTTGTTTTAAAGTTTTATATTATTTTCACTGTTTTGTTTTGATTGCTTTTATTCTGTTCTGTTTTATTTGATTTTATTAGGTCTGACGGTATGGGCAGCTATTTTGAAGATAACAAGAGGCATTATTGTAGCCATTGTTGATTTCCTGTTATCCTGTTTTGAAGTCCTGTATCACTTTCACTGTTTTGCTTTGATTGGTTTTATTTTGTTTGGCTTTATTCTCTCAAAAATTAAAAATTAGCTGGATGTGGTGGCACACGCTGCCTGTAATCCCAGAACTCAGGAGGCTGAGACAGGAGTATTGTTGCGAGTTCGAGTCCAGCCTGGGCTACAAAGTGAGCTCAAGACCAGCCTGAATGGCATAGCAAGACCCTGTCTCAAAAAGACAAGGGCCAGGGACCTATCTCAGTGGTATAAATAACTGCCTGGCAAGTGCAAGATTGTGGGTTCAATTCTTGGTACCAAAAAAAAAATTGTAATAAAAAATAAAAAAAAATTTAAAATTAAAAAAAGGATTTCATAGTGGGAAGAGCACTGGGCTGTGATGTGGTCCAATCTTCCTGGAATGTATTAACTTGTATTCAAACTGTGCAAAGCACTAACCTTTGTGGTGCTCAGCTTTTCCACCTGTGAAGTAGGCATAGCATTTGTCTGCATGCCTTTCAGGGTCATAAAGATCAAAAGACAAAGCTCTTTATTCAAATGTCATATATGGCTGTAAGAATGTAATAGTGTTAAAGTGTTAAAGCTTTAACATTTTGAACACTTAACAGTGTTGAAGCTTTAAAGATATATAACCTGTTTTCTTTAACCTTGTTACCAAAAATATTTATGTTAGATTATTTGTAAACCTTTCTGAAAACCACCCTAATTTTTATTATTTTATTCCAAGCCATTTTGTGAACTTGAATGAAAAACAGCATCATTTCCCATTTTATGGATGAGAAAACTGAGATTAAGAAAAGATAAATATGGGATTTTACCCAACATATTGCTGCCAAGCTGTCTTCTCCCAGCAAGGCTTCTTTTGTCCTCTTTGCTTTGGCCTCTCTCTAGTCAACTTTAACACCCATGTCTGTCCCTTGTCTCGTTTCTGCCCCATGGCAGAGCAGAGGTAAGCTCTTGGTATGAGGCAGGAGAGTGCGGAGCTGAACAGAAGAGGATGGGTGGAGAGCTGGGCTCTCCAGAGCAGTGGGCCAAAGTTGAATTGCCAGGAAGGAGCAAAGTTCAGGGATCTAGCCAGAGATCAATTAGCAAAAGAATAAAATATGTCCAAGTGAGTAAATATGACAGGCAAAAGCCGTATAAGCAGATCAGGATATACTAACTGTGGTTAACCAACTGTAATAAACAGGAGTCAGGCACAAGGGTCTGGATGAATTTTCTGGGAAAGTATCTGCTGGCACTCCTTTTAATCTCAAGCCTACCTCTGAAGATATGCCTTTATTCATCTCAGAGGCTTTTCACTCATTTATTCAGTTTGCATGCATGCATCAACACAGATTCCCTGAGGTGTGTAAAGTGCTAGAGATACAATTATGAGTAAATATATGTATGGCTCTTGCTCCCCTGAAATACAGTGTAGGGCAGGTCTCCACCTAGGCACTATTAGTATTTTGTGATGGGGGAGAATTTCTCTGCATTTGAGGGTATTTAGTATGCCTGGTCTCTACTCACTAGAGACTAGTTCTACCTCTCTAGTTGTGACAACCAAAAATATCTCCAAATATTATCAAGTGTTCCCCGGGGGAAAAGGAACAGATCATCGAAGGGTGAGAATGGCTAACAATTTACCAAATATTTATTAAGTACCAAGCACAGCTTTTGGCACAACCAGCTGAAAGGTGGATAATGGAAACACCTACGCAGGCCTCCCTTAACACATCAGATTCTGCAAGGCTCTCCCTTCTCTCTAATACTCACGAGCACCATGTCAACATGGAAACAATTTGCAGTCAAAGACATTGGTTTGCCTGTATGCTTCTGCTCGGCATGACACTTGTTGGGTCATACACTAATAAAAAAACGAAATTTTATTTTTCCCAAATCTTCCTGTCCCTATATAGTACTTGTTATCATTTTACGATTAATTAAAAAATATATAAACTTATGAAGTATGAATGTGAAAATTGTTTCCTAATAAAGGTAAGTGGAATGCTCTGGAATAATAGGATAACTTTCTGATAAATTAATCAAGAATAAGAACAACTTTAAAAAGGCAAAGAAAAAATGTAAAACTCTAGAAGATAAAAGTTCTTGCTACATTTTAAAGAATGAAAATTGTCATCAATGCATTATGGATCTGGATTAGTAATGAAGATATAGAATACAATTAGCTGATCATTTTCAAAAAAGACACCTATGTCCCATGCAAAGACATATAAATAAATGCATAATTTGCATGTTTTATATTAAAAGAAAATGTTTAATTCATGTGTGGTATTTAATGATCATTTTCAGTTTATCGACCAGCTAACTATCTCAGTTGGTTCAGATGATTAGGATTCTATCATATTATCCCCATTTCTGAGACAAGAAGTTGAAAGACAGAGAACTTGCTAGGCACTTACTAGAGAAGTTTTAGTCCTCAGACTATTTAAGCAATCAAATGCAGAGCATGGATATCAGGCCAAATCATATAACTTATATCAATGATGTGAGCCAGGTGTGGTGGCTCATGCCTGTAATCCCAGCACTCGGGAGGCTGAGACTGGAAGATTGTTGTGAGTTCGAGACCAGCCTGGGCTACAAAGTGAGCTCAAGGCCAGCCTAAACAGCATAGTGAGACCCTGTCTCAAAAAGACAAGAGCCAGGCATCTAGCTCAGTGACCTAAGCGCCTGCCTGGCAAGCGCAAGGTCATGAGTTCAATCCCCGGTGCCGCAAAAAAAAAAAAAAAAAAAAAAAGATATGTCATGTATCAATGATGTGAATGACAAATTTAAAAAAGGAGAATTGAAGAGATAGCCTTATATGCCCTGTTTTCTCTGTTTAGTCATATAGCAGATATTGTAGCTTTAAAGACCATAAAGATAAGAAGGCAAATCTTTGCTATATTCAAGGAACTGGGCTAGTCCATAAGTGCCTTGAGATAGCTACAGGGGTTTCCATTTTATGGTAAACCAATACAAAGCCAGTATACAAAAACAGATTCTAGGACAGAAGCCATACTGGGATCTGGGAGGAGTACAACAGAAGCCAATTTGCCTTTCTCACAAGCTGCGCAAACCATGTGGGGTCCAGGAAGAGAGGAGCCAGTTCTCCCTTCCCATGAGCCGACCAGCATGTGAGCTGAGAATCAAGAAGCCCTCTGCCCTCAAGCAACTGGCTGGTTCAGAGGACAGACTGAGTTGATAGCAACTGAGGTACAGCAACAACTAAATGCTTGTATTGTTTGATTGACTTTGCAGGTCTAAGGCTGGTAGTCTGAGCATCGATTAGGAAGATAACAGTATGCAATATAGCAAATATGAGTGATTTCCTTCTGCCTTGTTTTTAAAATCTAATATTGCTTTCACTGTTTTGTTTTGTTCTGATTTATTGTTTTGTTTTATTTAATGTTGTTTGATTGGTTTTATTCTGTTTTATTTGATTTTACAATGTCTGATAGTATAGACAACTATTGTGAAGATAACAAAATATATTATGGCAGCCACTGTTGATTTCCTATTATGTAGGGAGCTGTTGAAGCTGGAAATTGACCATATGTGTGAGGCTAAAGCAAGACCAGCCCTGAAAACACAGAGAGCCCATACAAGCCACATAAAGAAGCTGTTTCAGCTCAAAGAAAGCAGGGGACCTAGGCCAGCCAGGCAAACAAGTTGCTAGGTAGCAGGGTTGAAACTGACATCTTCCTCTTAAGGGTATAAAGAAATGTGCTACAGTGGTTGAGCAGGTCCTTTCTTTCTCATCAGGAGAGAGGGCTCCACCTGACCTCAACTTTGATCTCTTTTCTTTATTTTCTCATCCTCTCACTGTCCTTCCCCCCCAGGAACATCAAGAGCTGCAGCCAGTCACAACACTCAACACTATTATTCTGTTTTGAAGTTCTGTACCACTTTCACTGTTTTGTTTTGATTGGCTTTGTTCTGTTCTATTTTGTTAGGTTTTATTGTCTTAAAAAAAAAGAACCTATATATTATTAGTAACAGATTTCTGGGAAAGAGTAAAGATGAAAAAAAGTGAACAGTCGAACTCCCTTAGACAAACTTCACACTGTATCCAGTATCATAAAACATACCTAAATTCTGAAGATAAACATAGCGAAGTATGAGGTTCATAATGATTGCTGAAACAGAGCCCCACACTTGGTCCACTTCATCACTTCCTGGTAATAAGTGTGAGATACAAAGACTTCAGACTGCCAGCAAAAACATTTTTTCATTCATATATATATTTATATTTTTTTCCTCTCTAGGTTCACTATACTATAGCATTAGCTCATTTCTAATTGTTGACGACTTTATCTAAGGTTGATTTTTAACCAATCCATAAATTTTAGATCTAAGACATGGATAGGAAGAAACAAAACCTAATGAAGCTCACTTAGGAGTTCGCAGGTAAGCAGTTCTACCTGGGTTGGTGTCTTAGGGCCTGGCACAAGTTCCAGGGAAAGGACTTTTTGTCTCTTAAAAATGCAGCCAGGAAGAAAGACCTTCAGATATCTGGGCCTGGACCCACTACCTTCTCACATGTATCTGTTTGTTTCTCATTTCTTTGGTGTCTTCTAAATAAAGTGTTTTCATTTTTCCTTAAAAAAACAAAACAAAACAGATATCCAAAAAGAGTGACACTTTGCTGACAATGAAAACAAAAAACTCAAAACTTTGGAACAGACTACAACAACCACAATGACAAGCCTAGTCAGCACATACCAAGTTCTCTATACTCAAGGAAATTCAAAGCCAAACTTCAGTTTCTTGATTACCCTTCAAACTATATTTTATTCCTTCATAATTTACTAGCAGAGACTAATGAGATGATATTATCCATGCTGTTTAATAGGTTTCCTGGTTTTAAGAAAGTACAATTAGGACCTGGGAGACATGACATTGATTTGCTGAATTTGAAAATGACAGGCATTCTGGAGCTGCTACAAGGATTTAAGATCACTTTGTCCCATGCCATGAAAATCGCCTCACCAAGAATTAATACTTGGAATGGTCATCTTTTAAGGACTCAGGGTTTTTAAGTGCTTTTTGGGTAAAGTGTGGTAAGATTATTCTAATAGTTGGGGATGGGAAATCAAAGTGAAAAAATACAGCAGTAACTTAATTAGGTAATATCTAGAATGTGGTGAGCCTGAAATGAAGTCTTGGTGTACCTGGCTATGGTTCAAATCTCTTACTAAGAAGGGATGCACAAACTCCTCACTCCCTATAATTATGCTCTGAATTACATTAAAAATAAGAATTTCTGTTCAATCAAAGATGTGGATGAAGTTACTAGATGGTAAATTGAAAGATGTTTGCAATCTCTAATACCAATACAATTTCAGTATTTGGAATATACAAGGCTTTCATAAACCTGAGAAGAAAAAAATAATAATCCAAACATAAAAATGGACAAGGTATATAATAAGCAATTGACAGAAAAGGAATACCAAAAGACTAATAAGCACTGAAGAAATGATCAATGATTTTAGTTATTAGAGAGAGGAAAGTTAAAACAACAGAGGGATATTATTACATGCCTTTTAGGGAGGCATACGATAGCTGAAAAATACCCTGAATATTAGGCAGGGATGCAGGGATTTTCACCATATCCTGCTTGTGAGAATACAGGGAGCAGCATTCCAGAGTCAATCTGCCCCTACCCCGTGACCCAGTAACTTCCCTTCCAGGAGTGCATCCCCAAGGAATCTCTATGCGATTCTTATTAGAGGATATGTAGGAGGATGTTCGGTGTAGCATTTTGAATTGCTCTAAGAAACAGTTGCCAAAACGTGGGTTTAAGCAATTAAATATACAAAGATTTCCTGAAGGAATACCTGTGAGCACAGATGGGGAGGGGTGGGACACCCCATTCCACAGCGAACAGCTGGCCCCAAGTGAAGGGGACATGGAAGGAAGATTGGAGGATTTATTCTAACAAATGTAGTTAAAATCCACCAGAAAGTCCTCAAGCTTAATTAACCATGGGAAGGACCCCATGTCTCCCAGGAATGGGCCTGTCTTAGTATCCTTGCTGCGTTGGTCACTGACTGGGAGCAGCCCTTGGGAAGCGTGGTTTTGGGTGAAACCCAGAGATAGATTTTATAGTGCATTTGCCGAAGTCTTTTGTGTTAATTCCTGTGGAGAAAGTTCTATGAGGCTTAGTCTCATAGAAGCCACACATTGTCTGGAGTAACAGTCAATCACGAAGACTGTGAGTAGGTAATACATAGTAACACACACCAATGAACAGCGCGATGCAGAGAATTAGATATATACCTAAGAGGATGGGTGGGTCTTAAAAGTACAGATCCAAAAAAAAGGTGATAGAACAAGACGGCCAATACAGTAATACTAGTAATATTTACCAAATTTAAGATACACACATACATACATATATGCATGCACAAAAAGCAATAGCATTGAATAAGCAAGTGTATACATATCAACCAAAATATTCTCACTATACCCACCAGAACGATTGCTAGGGTAAGACATAGGAGTAAAAAGGACTTAACAAAGAACATGCAACCAAAAAAGCCCACATAAGGTCAAAAAAGGTAAAGCATCTTGAATTGCATCTAAGTATCTTAACCTCCTGATTTTGAGGATTTAAGTGAACATACCAGCCCAGTGCCCTCCTCCTGACTTCCCCCAAGTCCTGAACACAAAATTGGCGTCTTTGAAGTTCTTTCGTAGCTGCAACTATAAAACATTCTTTCCATAAAAGTGGCACCTCTCTGCTGCTTTCTTTCTCTGATGCTTACCCCATCTCTAGTCCTTTGAATATTTGTGCCTAATTTTGCAGCAAATATCAACCCAGTCACAGCAGCAACAAACAATACCCAGCCTAGGAACTGCCTCCAGCCTCCTACATGTCTACCTTGTTTCTCTCAGCCTTTCCCTTCTGGTTAACTTTTGGGTTCTCCATCCCTGTCCTGGTCTCCTGATTCTTTTGTTTGTTTGTTCTTGCAATAACTTTGTTCAAATATATGTCACACAATTAATTCATTTCAAGCAAACAGTTTTATGACTTTTGGTATAGTTGCAGAGCTGTGCAATCACCACAATCAATGTTAGAACATTTTCTTCATTTTTAGATGTACACTTAACAGCACTTATCTATCGCTTCCCAATCTCTACTTGCCTCTCTTACCTCTAGCCCTAGGCAACCTTAACCTACATTCTGTCTTGGTAGATTTGAGTATTTTGGTCATGTCATATAAATGGAATCGTATAATATGTGGTCTTTTTGACTGACTTCTTTCATGTAGCATAATATTTTAAAGATCCATCCATGTTGTAGCACGTGTCTGTACTTCATTCTTTTTTAGGACTAAGTATTCTCTTGTGTGTCACATTTTGTTTACCTATTCTTCAGTTGGCAGGTGTTAGTGTTGTTTCCACTTTTGGCAATTATGAAGAAAGATGATTTAACACTTGCCTACAAGCTTTTGTGTAAGCATATGTTTTTGTTTCTCCTGGGTGTACACCTAGGAGTGCAATTACTGGGTCATTTAACTTTATGTTTAACCCATCAAGGAACTGCCAGACTATTTTCCAAAGTGCAGCACTATTTTGCATTCCTACCGGTAGTATATAAAGGCTCCGTGTTTTTTATGCCCTTGTCAACACTTGTTATCATTTTTGATGATAGTTCTCTGGCTCCTGTTACTGGCCCTAGCTCCTCCTGGACATGCTGACCTCAGCTGTCCTGCACTTCTGTGGCATACACTTGTGATTGCAATGCACTTCAGGATTTTCTGTGAAAGGTGTCCTCCATCACACTAGCAGAATTACCCTCTGGGCATCCTTCAATAGGAAAAGGAGATTGCAGATAGTGGGATTCTCAAATTTCTTCCCCAAAATGAAAGAGTACAAAAAGGGAAAGTTGAATGTGACTGACAGTTACTTTGTACCTTGTGATTAATTTTATGTTGACTTGACTTAGCTAAGGGGTGCCCTGATAGTCAGAAAAGCATTATTTCTGGGCAAGTCTGTAAAGATCTTTCTGTATGAGACTAGCATTGAATCAATAAACTGAGTAAAGATTGTCCTTCCTAATATGAGTGGGCACCATCCTATCTATTACACAACTTAATAAAACAAAAAGACCGAGCAAGATAAATTTACTTGCTCTTCTTCAGCTGGGAGATCCATCTTTTGCCCTCAGACACAGAAGCTACTAGTTCTCAGGGCTTCAGACTTGAATTGAATCGTATCCCTGGGCTTTCCTGATCTCCAGCTTCCGGAAGGCAAGTTGGAGCTTCTTGGCCTCCCTCACAACAAATGCCAGTTCCCATAACAAATCTATCTATCTGTCCATTGTTCTCTTTCCCTTTTTCCTTCCCTTATTTCTGTTCTATTATGCTAGAGAATCCTGACTTACACAACTCTTTTCTTTCTGTTCTGTGCCAGTTGCTGGAATGACAAGTTGAGGTTCCAAGAGGGGCTGACCTGGGATAGCTGGCTATTTCTGTGTGTTCAAGGCTGAAGAGTCCTAGTGCAGAGAGAAACAGATTTCAAGATTGTCATGGCTAAAGAAGAAATCCCGTCTGTGTAGAGAAAAAATATCAGAAGAAGTATGGATTAGGATTCTATTTAGCCTGCTGTTTTGAGGCTGGGATCATTGACTAGAAGTTTCTGCCTTGGAAAGTTGACCTGGGTTTTGACTTCTCAATGGATTTGAATTTCATCCCAGGAAAGCAGTCTCAGAGTGTACTTTCCTACAGTAGCACTACTACACGTGACAGAAACTTTTGCTTGGTGTTTTAGTTACTTTTCTCATTGCTGAGACAAAAACTCAACACTCAAAATTAAAGGAGAAAAGGTTTATTGTAGCTTGCAGTTTGTAGAGGTTTCAGTTCATAGTCGGCTGGTTCCATAGCAGGGGGGTATGGCAGAGCAGGCAAGAAGAAGGTGGCAAGTGGCAAGCAATGACCAGACTGCTCTGTCTGTCTCTTATGTTTTATCCAAGCTCTCTGCCATTGGGGCCAGTAGCATTCACATCCTTAATCCTTGCATCTCACCATGAACCAATCCAGCATCATATCCTTGATCCTAGTGTCACACACTCTAGATCCAGTCACCTACAAAAGCCCCACCTATGACCTCATGAGGTTTTGGGGGAACATCTAGATCCAAACCATGACATTAGCAATTGTTTAAATTTGAAAATAGATTAAATCTATTAATTAAGTCAATGTTTTCTCCATACTGTAGTCATTAACCAAATTGCTAGTTTTATTTGGAATGTTGTAGATAACCATATTTAAAGATATCCTAGATCTGGAGGGAGGAGCTAAAGATGGCGGAACAGTGAGCAGCAGAGTAAACAGTCTCTCTGAGAGAAACAGTTCAGATGCTGGAATATAACATCATGGAGAGGACAAGGAAGGAAGCAGGTCCCCTAGACCCAGGAAGAATCTAAAATATGAATTGAAGCCCACAAAGAGAATAAAAATAACTCAAATGAAGAAGAAGGTGGTGACTGGCAGCGCCTTAGCCTGGAACCGGATTCACCCTGCCAGAAGAGCTGCTGAGCCTGGAGACGTGCAGTCGCGGTTGCAGTCATGATCGCAGCTGCGGTCAACCCCAGAGGTCTCTGCAGAGAGGTGTGTGGGTGAAGGAGAGTGGCAGACATGGAGATCTGCACTGGCTGCTGGTGAGTGCTTGGAATTCCAACCCCTGCCCCACGGGAGAGAGTGATAGGCCGGGCTCCATCTTGGAGTCCGGCAGGTTATGCCCGGGGCCAAGACTGCTAACCACTTCTGGTGTCAGCGCCAGGTTGTGGGCAGAACCGTGGAAGTTGCTTAGAAAGAAGCCAGAAAAACCAGTCATTTGAGTGCTCCAGGTTGTGGGCAGACCTGCGGAAGCTGATTGGTCGGAGATCTGCTCCCGTGCTCATTTCAGGCAATATCACATAGGTTCCTAAACAGCTTAGATTCGCAGGGCCTGACCAGGTCTGCTCCC
>RJWT010044218.1:0-11832 GCA_004365215.1 Cuniculus paca
AGTGTTGTATGGCTAAGAACTATACCAATAATTCACAGTTTGTAGAAGTTTTAGTCCGTGATTGGTTGGCTCCAAGGCAGGGTGGCATGGCAGAGGCACATCACAGAAGGAAACCAGTTCATGGCTGGCAGAAGACAGCAGAAGCAAGGGGATGAGCAGTGACAAGCCTCTTTCTGTCTCATAGCTTATCCAGGCTTCCCCTTCTGAGTGTGGGTAGCACTCACGCCCTTAATCTTAGCATTTTTAATCCTAGTATTACTCCATGAATCAATCCAAGTGTCACACATTCTAGATCCAGCCACCTCTGAAAAGCCCCACTTATAACTACATGGGGCTTTAGGAGACATCTAGACACAAGCCATAACAACCAAAAAGTCAGAATAAATCAAAAAGTTTTTGGAGGACTAGGATTATAAAAAAAAAAATTACAAGTTTGGCTGTTCTTTGTTTTGCTTTTGCTGGTTTTGTTAAGCCTAGCAGCTACTCCTTTTAAATTTACTTGTTGTCAAATGTGGCTAAAAAGGGAGATCACATAAAATTAAGTTGCTCAAGAAGCTTTTAAAGAAACTAAGATACAGTCAGGCGTGGTGGTGCACACCTGTAATCGCAGCACTCGGGAGGCTGAGGCAGGAGGACCATTGAGAGTTCGAGACTAGCTTGGGCTACAAAGTGAGCTCAAGGCCAGCCTAAACTGCATAGTGAGACCCTGTCTCAAAACAAAAAACAAAACAAAACAAAACAAAACAAAACAAAGATACTTGTGGGGCAGACTAAACAGCACTGTGTCCCAGTACTCCAATTCTCAATTGTTTTTTAAGTTACCAAGAATTCCAAGGCCAACACCTAAACACAAAACAACCAAAAAATAAAATAAAACAAATTAAAACAAGACAAACAACAACATTATCAACAACAACACCACAAATGCTTGCAAGAGTATGAGGAAAAAGGAACCCTTTTATATTGTTGATGGAAATGTAAGCTAGTATAACCACTATGGAAATTCCTCAAAAAACTGAAAATACAAATTGTATTTGATACTGCCATACCTCTTCAGCCTATCTTCCTAAAGGAGTTAAAGACATCATATTACAGTGACTCACATGCTTATAGCAGTGTAACTTATAATAGCTAGACCTTGGGAGCAGCCTGTATAGCAGCAGCAGATAAATAATAAAATATGGCATATATACTCAGTGGAGAATTACTCAGCCATAAAAAAGGATAAATTTAGGTCACTTTTGGGAAAATGAATGTACCTTGAGACCATAATGCTAAATGAAGTAAATCAGACATACAAGGTTAAATGTCACGTGATTCCATTTCTGTGAGAAATCAATAATATAAATAAAGACTAAAATAAAAAATAGGTGATAAGAAACAGGAAAGTAGATTTTTTAACTTTAAATAGGAAGGGAATCTCTGGATGGAAGAAGAGGGGAGGAAGGAGAGTGGAGGTTAAGTAAAAAGAAGTAAGATGCAATATGTATATGTACCAATTCCCCATGATGAATGTATTAAAATATGTAAAAATAAAACCAGCCAGTGGACTACAAGGGTGATCAAAATATAAGGTAATGTTTAAATAAAAACAATTTACAAGAGTAAAAGGCACATTGCCATTAATCCCCCTCACACTGTTCCTCTGTGCTTCTAACATGCATATCTCATAGTTCTTGTCATTTGCTGAGGCAGTTCTGGAAGTCCTCTTTTGTATCTTTATAAGGTATGATCAGAAATATAGTGAATACTACTGCTGAGTGCCACTCAAGGGAAAAACAGTTTTGTAAAAAGCAGTGTGTACTAATCCACCTTATTCAGAAGACCTGACATTGTCGGCTCTTCCCCAAAGTCAAATAACCATAAAAAGTAAGTTTTGAATCAATTCATTGAGGCAGCCAGAACGATACAGCTAAAGACACTCATGAAAGGATTTCCAAGCTTAACATTATTTTACAGAGAACTCAAGCTTATCCTTCTTTATGGCAGAGTAGTACTCCATCGTGTATAAATACCACATTTTATTTATCCGTTCATCTATTGATGGACTTATAGCCCACTTCCAAGATTTAGCTATTGTGAATTGTACTGATATAAAATGTGGGTATGCATGTATTACTGTAATATGAGGTCTTTAACTCCTTTGGGAAGATACCCACAAGAGGTAGAACTGGGTCAAATGGAATTTCTATTTTTAGTTTTTTTTTCTTTTTTTTGAGGAATCTCCATAGTGGTTGCACTAGTTTACATTCATACCAACAATGAAGAAGTGTTCCTTTTCCCCTGCAGCCTTTCCAACATTATTATCTGAATTTTTTTTTTTTGCATCCAAAGGTTTTTTTACTTGACAAAACACAAAGTGATATTATCATGAAAGGAGAGAGGACCCTGGCTTGTGAGATCTAAAGCTTACACACTTTTAAAAAGCCAGGCGTACTGGTGCATGCCTGTAATTCCAGCACTTGGGAGTCTGAGGCAGGGGGATTGTTGCAAGTTCAAGACCAGCCTGGGCTCCAAAACCAGCTGAAGACCAGTCTGAACTGCATAGTGACACCCCATCTCAAAAAGACCAAAAAGAAAAAAAAGCTGTCAAATACTACAAATATCACAAAATGCAGAAATAAAATCATAATGTTTTGATTAATAAACCAAGAACACCTGTAGGAAATTTTCTTTATTTTTCCCTATCAGTATCTATCTTTTATTTTGTTCTTTATTTATATTTGGGTTTCTCATGTAAGGAAAAACTATGTGATTTTTAAGCTTGTGTATCTGATTTATTTCACTTAACATTATGATCTCAACATGCATCCATTTTCCTACAAATGACTCAAGTTTATTCTTTTTGGCAGCATAGTAGCCCAAAATGTATAAATGTTGCATTTTCTTTATTCAGTCATCCATTGATGGGCATATAGATCACTTCCAAGATTTAACTATTGTGAATTGTGCTGCTATGAACATGGGTATACATGTAGCACTAAAATATGATACCTTTAACTCATGTGGGAAGATACCTAGAAAGGGAATGACTGGGTCAAATGGAATTTCTAGTTTTAGTTTTTTGAGGAATCTCCATACTTATTTCTGTATTGGTTGTTCTAGTTTGCATTCCCATCAACAATGTAGAGCATTGCTTTTTCCAAGCAGTTTAGCCAAAATATACTATCATTTGATTTCTTGATGATAAGCCATTCTATCTGGAGTAAGATAGAATCTCAGTGCTGGGGAAATTTGCGTTTTTCTAATAGTCATTGATGTTGAACAGTTTTTCGTATATTTATTGTCCATTTGTACTTCTTCTGAGAAGTGTCTTCATTACAATTGCCCATTTTTTGATTGACTTTTTTATTTGGGGGGGTCCTAAGTTTTTGGAGCTCTTTATATATTCTAGATAACAGTCCTTCTGATGAGTAGCTTGCAATACTTTTTTTTCAATTCTGTAGCTTGTTTCTTTTCTCTGTTGGTTGTTCCCTTTGCTGTGCAGAAGCTTTTTAAAAAAAAATATGACTCCATTTGTCAAATTCTTGGCATTATTTCTTGTGCAATTGGAATTCTGTACAGAAAGTCCTTTCCTACACCTATATCTTCAAGAGTTTTACATATTTTATCTTCAGTAGATTGTTTCTGTTTTAATTTTTAGATCTTTGAGACACTTTGATTTTAGTTTAGTATATGGTGAGAGATATAGATGTAGGTTTATCTTCTCCATGTGGATACCCAGTGTTTCCAGCAGCCTTTGTTAAAGAGGTTATCTTTCCTCCAGCATAAGTTTTTGGCTGCCTTATTAAAGATCAGGTAACTGAATGTGCCAAGAGGTTTTTTTTTGTATCCTGTATTCGGTAATACTAATCGACTTCTCTGCTTTTTGCCAATACCATGTTTTTTTTTGTTTTTAAATCACGGTAACTTTGTAGTGTAAGCTGAAGTGTGAGATTGTGATGTCTCCCACTTAGCTCTTGTTTCCCAGGCTTGTTTTTGCTATTTTAGATATCTTTTTCCAAATGAATTTTAGGATTGTTTTTTCTAGCTCTGTAAGAAGTGCTATTGGTACTTTGATTGGGATTACATTATGGATATCAGTTTTCAAAGTATGGCCAGTTTGACTGTATTGGTTCTGCCTATACAGGAACAAAGCATATCTTTCCATTTTCTGATGTCCCCTTGAACTTCCTTTTTTCATAGTACTGTGAGTTTCATTGTAGAATTGTTTCTTCTCCTTGGTTAAGTTAAATTTTCAGTTAAGTTAAATTTTATTGATGCTATTGTAGCAGGTATTGTTTCTCTAATTTTTTTCTTAGTGAGTTTATTATTGGTGTATGGGAACACTATTGATTTGAGTGCATTGACTTTGTGTCATGCTATGCTGCTGAATTTGGTTATTGATTCTAAGAGTCTTTTGGTGGGATTTTTTTGATGACATATAGATCATGTCATCTTCAAATAATGGTAATTTGACTTCTTCCTTTCCTATACATATCCCTTTTCTTTTTCTTGCCTGATTGCTCTGGCTAATGTTTCAAGAACTATATTGAACAGGAGTAGTGATAGAGGACATCCTTGTCTTGTTCCTGACTTTAGAGGGAAAGCTTTCAGTGTCTCTCCATTTAATATGATGTTGGTAGTAGGTTTGTCATGAATGGCTTTTGTCAGAGTGCAATAAGGTTGTCCTATGCTTATTTTATTCAGGGTTAGTTTTTGAAATAATAAGTGGATGTTGGACTTTGTCAAAGACTTTTTCTGTGTCAGTTGAGATGATCCTGTGATTTTTTTTTGTATTTGTATGGTGTATTACATTTATCTACTTGTGTATGTTGAGCCATCTCAGCATCCCTGGGATGAATCTGACATGATCATGATATATGATCTTTTTGACGATTTGTTGCATTCTGTTTGCCCATATCTTGTTGAGGATTTTTGTGTCAGTGTTTATTAAAGAGATTGGCCTCTGTTGTCTTTTTTGGTTGAGTCCTTGTCTGGTTTTAGAATTAGAGTAATGCTAACTTTCAGGAATGACTTTGAGTGTTTGAGGGGTATTGGCAATAAATCTTTTCTAAATTTCTAGAATTCAGCATTGAATCAGTTTTTTTAGTTGGCAGTTTTATATTACTTACTCAGTTTCATTGCCTGATATTAGATTCTTCATGATTTTTACATTTTTTGGTTCAGTTTGGTAGTTTATATGTATCTAGGTATTTATTTCTTATGAATTCTCTATTTTGTTAGAGTACAAGTTCTCAAAGTAGTTGGTGATCTTTTGGATTTTGGTATAGTCCACTGTAACTTCCCTTTTTTCACTTCTAATTGTACTTATTAGGTCTTGTCTTTCCTTTCTTTGGTAAGATTAGTTAAGGGTTTGTTTTTTTATTCTTTCCAAGAACCAGCTTTTTGATTCATTGATTCTTTGTATTGTTTTTTTGTCTCAATTTCATTAATTTCTGCCCTCATCTTTATAATTTCCTTACACTAGTTTTGTATTTGGATTATGCTTGTTTTTCTAGGACATTGAGGTGCATCATAAGGTTATTTATTTGGACTTGTTATGATTTTGTGATGTAGGCATTTAACTATAAACTTTTCTCTTAGGATTAATTTCATTGTGTCTTGTAAGTTCTGATATGTTGTTCTGGCATTATCATTTGATTGTATGAACTATCTAATTCCTTCTTGATTTCTTCTATGACCCTTTGATTATTTAAAAGAGAATTGTTTAATTTCCTTTAAAGATTTCTTGACAAACCATGGGCAAGGAAGCAGATTCTGATCTTGAGTTATGGTCATCATTAGTAGTTTGACAGCAGTCAAATAAGAAGAAACAAATTAGACTAAGAGATTAAGTATGGAAGATATAAATAATAAGGCTCTGAAAAGCATTAAAAAGACCATGTCCAGGGCAGTAACCAAGACTCCCAATTCCATATATTTGGCCAGGACATCCATGAATTGAGTAGTTTTTCATGGATCTTGGAAGCACAGTCTGTTTTTGTGTGGTGTCTTTCTTTAGACCTATTTACAAAGGAAGTACATTCTTTTTTTCCCCTAAAATATAACCCCTTTGTTTCAGTTGTTAGGAGATCTAGTCTCCTGCAACGTACTGCCACTGCTGCTCATGAGTCTATCTGATCTTGAAGAAAGGCTGTGGGCAAGTTTGTCTAGGTCAGTGGTGGTAAATTTTTTAGAGCTTTCAATAATACAAACAGCCCACTGCAGCATGCATGTCATAGGTTTGTCACCACTGGACTGGGCTGTCTGTCAAGTTCTTAAGTAGCTGTTGATGATAGGAGAAAGATATGATTAGCTTTAAAGTCTTATATAAGTTGTCTCTGTTTATTATGTCTGTTAGAGGCAGTTTTGAATTAGCCACAATTATTCCAAAAGAAACTGAAAAGGCCTAGAAGATGTCGTATTATAATTTGGAATAGGGACCCTAAGTGTAGTAAACAAGACAGTAGTGAGACTACTCATACAATTTACTTAGAGGGAGTAAGCAATTTTACTTATCTGGTTTACCAGAGCTGTTGATGTTTTCTTTTCTAAAAAGAAGCTTGAGGTTGTCTACTGGTTTATAGGTGTACAAAGTTCATGGTTTCTCTTTTTTGTCTTCTAGTGTCTCAGGTGGCTTGGGCTTTACCCTGGAGTGGTGGATCCACTATCTATTTTTTGTAACTCAATGGCAGAAGGAATGGTTAATAGGGTTGTGAAATCTTATATTAGGTGATATCTATATCTATATATATCTATCTATTTATCTATCTATCTGTCTTATCTATCTATCTATCTATCTATCTATCTATCTATCTATCTATCTAGTGGGGCATGGACTCAGGAGATGGCCTTCATCTCCTGAAGGTACTGACTGAGCAGGTTGTTGAGGGGGTAGCCTGTGGGAAGGAGGTGTGACAGGAGAGAGGCCCCTGGAGCATCAGCAAAGGACTGATTACTTCTAGGGTATAGGTCAGGCCTCAGGTAGAAGATCATAAAGACTTGAATGTTTCTTACAGTAAAGATATAATTGAAATATAGCTTTATATTTCAGGCTTCCAGCAGGTATCCATGTCTCATTTTCCCCAAGTGGATACATAGGCCATTTTTTTATTACACATGAATATAAGATGATTTCTTTTTTATTCCAAAGAGGAAAAAACAAAACAAAACAAGTACAAGAAAAACAAGAAACAAAACAGACAATGATAACAAAAAACTCAAAACAATAACAATGTAGGCTTTCAAAACAAGGTGGTAAAAAGTTAACAAAGGTTGTTATTTTGCATAATTATCTTCAAACGAGTTACTCAGATTACCAGATACAGACATGCAAAATTGATCTAATCCTATGAAGGTTAACTGTTTTATTCCAAGAACTAATAGAATTAGTAGTACAATCATCTTAGCTATCTTAAGTGTATATATACAAATTTATGTATTTTTTCTTTTCCCTTCCTTCTTTTCTCCTTTTCCCTATTCAAGTTCTTTACCCCTTCACAATATTTAGTGATGATTTTGGATATTATTTACTCTTTCAGTTTCTTACACCAAGGAGACAATATATTTACTTTACTTATGTGAATTTGATTTATTTCACTTATAAGTATGGTCTCAAGTCACATCGATTTAATTTATTTGATTTATTTCACTTGCTGGATTCTGTTTGCCAAGTATTTTATTGAGGATTTTTGCATCAATGTTCATTAGGGAGATTGGCCTGTAGTTCTGTTTTTTTGTTTGGGTCTGTTATGGTTTGTATCTAGGTGACCCCACAAGCCTCATGTAATCATGGAAGTGGCTGAATCTAGCATTTGTGATTGACTCGTTATCTAGTGCTGGGATTGGCGGTGTGAGTTCTGCACCTGCCCAGGTGGAGCCATCATACAATGTACGGTCAGAATGAGGATGTGTTTTTTCCCTCTTTTGCATGGTTTGCTCTTGCTGCTTGCAGCTGCCATAATTGGCTGCCCCTCGGCCACACTACCCTGCCTTGGAACCAGCTGAGTATGTCCTGAAACCCCCAAAACTGTAAGAAATAAGTGTCTCCTTACTTCACTTTGGGTGTCAGGTATTTTTTCTCAACAACGAGAAAAAAGTAAGCAAGACAGAATTTGGTACCAGGGTGGGGTCATTGCTGTGACTGTACCTGACCATGTGGTTCAAGAGCCTTTGGGAATGGCTTGTGGGAAGAGTTTGGAAAGGTTTGGAGATGTCGCCTGTATGCATAGAACTGGAACAGCTTAGGCAGTTCTGTAGGGTAGATTCTGGTCAGAGTTCAGGAGACCAGAAAGCTGATAAAGAGCTTGCTGGTAAAGACCAGGCTCAGGAGGTTTCTGCTGGAAAGAAGGACTGCATTGGGTGTTGGACTGCAGTTGATGTGTGTTATGGCTTGGCAGAAAGTTTGTCTGCATTCTGCTCATGTCCAGAGATTTTGCCTGAGACTGAGATTAAGGGCAGTGACCTGATCTGGCAAAAAAAAATTTCAAGGCAGTTGAATGTTGAGGCTATGGTATGGCTATTGTTGGAGGCTTTTAGCCAGATTTATGTTGCAAATCAAGAGGAAAAAGTTCATCAAGATGATTCAAAACGTTGTGAGTTTGAAGAGAAAACTATGGATTGTAAGTATAAAACTGAGACCTCAATTGCTGAGAAGGAACAGAAAAATAGAAAAGATGGCCTGAAGGCAGTGCAAAAAGCAGCAAGTCTCGAACCTTAGCAGCTTCCAAACTGCAAAAGTGAAAGACTTTGCTTTGAGGAGAAAGCCTCAGAGCACCACGTTCCAGAATGGTGGCAGAGGCCACACAAGGTTCCAGAATGGCGGTGGCATAGAAAATCTGCTCCTCGCAATCAGGTTCTAGGTTCCCAGCAATCCAGGCACTTGACCCCTACAGCCAAGAAAGAGGAAAGCCTGGCTGCTGCTCCAGCTGGCAGTGAACCTTGGCAGCATCCGTGTGGCACTGGTTTTAGGCACATGGAGAATGCACACATTCTGAGGTTAAAAAGGCTTCCAGTTCAATTTCAGAGGGCCTGGGAGGCCAGGCAGTGCACCCCTGAGAGGCAGTGTGTGAAGCTGTGAGTGTGAAGCCAAAGTGGAGACCCCAGAAGTTTGAAAAAGCCAGGAGCGTGGATCATCTAAGGAAAACTGCAAAGATTGAGCAGAGTGGGTCTAAGAGAAAAGCTGTGGGAACTAAAACCCCTAGACAGTGCCATAGAAGTGGAGTCACACAAGTCCTTTGGAGCTCACAATTTGCCACAGATTGCTTCAGATGCTGGACATGCAACTACAGGACTTAATGTTTGCCATGCTGGCTTTTGGACTTGCTTTTGTCCCAATCCTTTGTACCCTCCTGTTTGTAACTTTTGAAATGAAAATGTTTGTCTTGTGCCATTGCATGTTGGAAGTGATTAACTTTGTTTTCGTTTGTACGGAGGCTTGCAGCTAACAGTTTGCCTTCCATCTCTGAAGAGACTTGAGGCTTGGACTTTTCATCAATGCTGAAACTGTTAGGACTTTGGCAAGTCTTGGAGATGGACTAAAAGTCTTTTGTATAAGGGATGTACATGAATCTTTGGGGGACCAGGGGTGGAATGTTATGGCTTGTATCTAGGTGGCCCCACCAGCCTCATGTAATCATGGAAGTGGCTGAATCTAGCATTTGTGATTGACTCGTTGTCTAGTGCTGGGATTGGCGGTGTGAGTTCTGCACCTGTCCGCGGTGGAGCCATCATACAATGTAAGGTCAGAATGGGGCTGTGTTTTTTTTGCCTCTTTTGCGCATTTTGCTCTTGCTGCTTGCAGCTGCCATGAATGGCTGCCCCTCGGCCACACCACCCTACCTTGGAACCAGCTGAGTATGTCCTGAAACCCCAAAACCTGTAAGAAATAAACCTCTCCTTCCTTCACGTTGGGTGTCAGTATTTTGTCTCAACAACTAGAAAAAAGTAACCAAGACAGGTCTTTCCCTGGTTTTGGTATTAGGGTAATACTTGCTTCCAGGAATGAATTAGGGAGACTTGCTTCCCTTTTAATTTACTTGAAGAGTTTGAGGAGTGTTGGCATTAAGTCTTCCTTGAATTTCTTGTAGAATTCAGCTGTTAATTCATTAGGACCTGGGCTCTTCTTTATTGATAAGGTTCTAATTACATTTTCAATTTCATTAACTGAAACTGGGTTGTTCAGCAGTGTTACATCCTCTTGATCCAGCTTTGGCAACTCATATGTTTCTAGGAATCTGTCTGTTTCTTCTGTGTTATTGAACCTATGAGACTAAAGGTTTTCGAAGAAGGTATTGATGCTCTTCTGTATTTCCACAGGGTCTAGAGTGATTTTGCCCTTTTCATTCCTTATTTCATGAATTTGAGTTTTTTTCTTTGCTTTTGTAAATAAGGTTGGCTTATTTCATTTATTCTTTCAATTTCATTTATTCTTTCAAAGAACCAGCTCTTTGATTCATTAATTCTTTGTATTGTTTTCTTGGTTTCAATTGCATTAATTTCTGCTCTGATCTTTATAATTTCTTCCCTTCTTTTGGCTTTGGGCTTGACTTGCTGTTCTTTTTCTAGATGTTTAAGGTGTAGCATTAGGTTATTTATTTATGTTTGTTTTGTTTTCCTGATGTGGGAATTCACTGCAATAAATTTCCCTCTGAAGAGTGCTTTCATTGTATCCCACAGGTTCTAGTAATTTGTATTTGCATTTTTGTTCAATTGTAGATATTGTTTAATTTCTTCTTTAATTTTCTCTATGACACATTGATTGTTCAGGAGTGTATTATTTAATTTCCATGTGTTTATAGTCTTTGCAGTTTCTTTTGTCATTAATTTCCAGTTTCATGGTACTATGATCAGATAATATGTATGGAGTAATTTTGATTCTTTTGCATTTACTTAAGCATGTTCTATGAACTAGTATATGGTCTATTTTAGAGAATGTCCCATGTGAAACTGAGAAGAATGTGTATTCTGATGTTGGGGTGGAACATTCTGTACATGTCTACTAAGTTCATTTGTTCACAAGTTTGATTTAGTTCTATTATTTCTTTGCTGATTTTTTTGTCTAGTTGATCTGTCTCTTTACGTTAATGGGGTGTTAAGTTCTCCTGTTATAACTGTGTTATTACTTATTTGATTTTGCATGTCTATTAATATTTGTTTTATATAGTTGGGTGCTCCCAAATTTGGTGCATATATATTTAAGATTGTTATCTCTTCCTCTTGGAGTTTTCCCCTAACCAGTATGTAGTGACCTTCTTTATCTCTTTTGACCATTCTTGGTTTGAAGTTCACATCATCTTCAAACAAAATAGCTACCCCTGCTTTTGTTTGGGTTCCTGTTGCATGAAGTATTGTTTTCCATTCTTTGACTTTCAGTCTATGAATTTCCTTTTGGGTTACATGAGTTTCTTGTAGACAGCATATGGTTGGATGTTGTTTCTTGATCCATGCTGCCAGTCTGTTTCTTTTAATTGGCAAATTGAGGCAATTTACATTAATGGTTATAAGTGATATATATATATATATATATATATATATATATATATATATATATATGCTTGCTTTTGTCATGTTATCTTTCTGCTGTTGGTTCTTTACCTTTCCCCTGTGTTTAATTGTTTGCCCTGCTTGGTGGTTTTTTCCCGTTGGTGTCCTTGAAGTCGTTATTTTTATGTCCATCTAGAGTATCTTTCAGTATTCTTTGTAGGGTTGGTTTGGTGGTCATCAAGTTCTTCAGCTGTTCTTTGTCATGGAAGTATCTTATTTCTCCATCGATTTTGAAGGATAGCTTTGCAGGGTACATCAATCTGGGTTGGAAGTCATTTTCCTTTAGGATTTGAAATACTTCACTCC
>RJWT010044219.1:0-11829 GCA_004365215.1 Cuniculus paca
TTTTCTGGAAAGTTAGTGCTTTCGTACCGTTTCAGCTGTGATTTGTTAAGGTTACTTCTTTACCATTGCCGTGGGATTCTCTGCTGTAGAAACCATCAAAACATTTTCAATAAAGTTTGTGAGATATTGTTGGTTTGGAAAATACACAAGGAATTTGACAGCTCATTTTTTTGGAGGAGTACTAATTATCATAGTTGATGTGAATGCTTCCCTTTGCTGTGCTAACTGATGCCCCAACCAAAGGCCTCAAAATTACTGTGTTGAAGAGCAGCAAGGAAAGTCTTCACTTTGGTACTGTTTTTAGTGAGAATGTTTCCAAGTTTGATGTTTGTTATAGGATCTGGCCTGGTTCCTTTGCTCAGGTTTAGAAATCTTCCTATTTTTAGTTTACAGAATTTCCTTTTTCTTCTTGGGACCAGGGGATAAACCGAGGGCCTCTTGCATGCTAGGCATGTGCTGTACCACATCCTCAGCCCAAGATTTTTTTTTTTTTGAAGTTAGGAAAGACTGTCGAACTTTATCAAATGCCATTTTTCCCATGTAATGAGATGATCATATGTTTTGCATTATGAACCATTCTGTACTATTTGACTTTTAAGAAAACCATTTGCACATATTATATCCAGGGGCTTGAGACTTAGAAGTCTAAACCACTCACTTTGCCAGCAGTGTTCTGCATATGTTTGTCCTTGAGTTTGATTTTTTTCTTCAATCTGTTCTTGTCTGCTTGCTTGCTTTTCTTTTTGTAGTTCTTTTAGCATTTCTGGGCTGTTAGTGATTTATTTGTTAAAAAACTCCTCATTTTATGCATTTAGAGGAGAGGGAGTGCATACCCATGTGTCAGCCCTGCCCTCTCAAACAGGTCTTCAGGACTAAAATTACCACACTTTTTTGCCTAATTTCTGCTCCATAGGAACTTTCAAGTTCTTATAACTTTGAGTTTTATTGGTGTCCTTTGAGATCTTGATGGAGTGGCAGTGTTTGAAATTGCATTACAAAAGCTGGTGTTGTGGGGTGAAATTTTGGTAGATGACTGGAAGGTTCATGGGACCATGCTGTGGAGTGGCTGGAGGAACTCCCCGCCCCCCAAGCCTGTGACTTTTCAGCCCAGACTGCCTACTTTACCTTCTTTCCTTAGCTGTGAGATAAAAACTGGCTAACTGCTCCCTGATTTGCCTGCCGTGTCCTAAAATAGCACTCTCCCACCCTTCCCCCATCTAAACATTAAATTCCTCAAATGTTCTACCTTTCAGATGTTTGTGAATGGGAAATAGAATGCCAGATGTTCTGCAGCTGCATCCAATCTGCTGAAGAGGGAGTTGTGGTTCTGACTTCCTGGCAAGGAATGAGGAACACGTTCATTGCTTTTTTAGTGAATTTAATGAAGAATATAGTTTGTGAGTGTGGCTGGTGATAGGTGTGGGAGGACCTCTTGATCTTTATGGGGAGACTGCTCAGATTTTTCTGTTTAAAGGGAGCCAATCACAAATGGGTTGCTTGCTCTCTTCCCTGCCTCCTTCCTTTCTTCCCCTCCTCTTCTTTTCCCCCCTCCTCTTCTTTTTCCCTCCCCACCTCCAAAGTGCTGGGATTCCAGGTGTTCTCTACCATGCCAGATTCCCCCCAGCACCACTTGATGTAGGGTTTGTTAGATAAAGGGCCCACATTATATTATGGGCTATCTAATGATGGACATTTCAGATTTTTTAAAAAATTAAATTAAAATTTTTTTTGATGCTGGGTATTGAACCCAGGGCCTCATGTATGCTAGGTGAGTATGCTACCACTTAGCTATACTCCCAGCCCTTCTTAAGAATTTTATTTTGGTTAAAAAAAAAATTGGTAGCTAGTCTCACTAAATTGCCAAGGTTGACCTTGAATTTGGTGTCCTCCTGCCTTAGCTTCCCAAGTAGCTGAGGTTATAGATATGTGCCTCCACACCCAGCATGATTTTTTTTTGTTTATTTAAAAACAAACTTTTTTCCCTTAAACAAAAACAAAATAGACTGTGTGTGGTGACACACACCTGTAATCTCAGCACTCGAGAGACTGAGGCAGGAGAATTGCTGTGAGTTCAAGGCCAGCATGAGCTATGTAGTGAATTCAGGTTCAGCCTGAACTACATAGTGAGACATTGTCTCAAAAAACAAAAGAAAACAAAACAGCAATATTTAGATGGGCATGGTGGTACATGCCTGTAATCCCAGCATTTGATTGAGGTAGGATTGCCGTGAATTGAAGGCCAACATGGGTTACATAGTGAGTTCAAAACCAGTTTAAGGTACATAGTGAAACTGTCTCAAAAATCCAAATAAACAGAGACACAAAACAGTATTTTCAGTGTAGATTTTCTCTGATTTTGATTTTTTGTAAGCTTTCGTATAATCTATGCTCTTTTTGGACAGTGTTTATACCACAGTTAGATCTTTGAACCTAGAGAAATTTCTGCAATTATTGAATATATGATAGTAAATGTGTGCAAATCTTGTTGAACACTGATAATTTTTATTGTTTTGTAATTTATTAACATTAGATATTTTATTCAGTTAGCTGAGATTATGGGTGTGTGCCATGTGCTGAAAACTTAACTATTTTTCTTTTTGAGACAGGGTCTTGCTATGTAGTTCAGGCTGGTCTTGAACTCACTATGTGTCCCAAGCCTTGAACTCATGAACTCACAGTGATTCTCCTGCCTCGGCCTTTCATGTGCTGGGATGGTAGGTGTGTGCCACCAAGCCCAGCTCTAGAAACTTAGTTTTGATATAAAAGAAATGTGTTGATCCTATGATACTTAAGATTTCGATTTTTCATAATTGTATCTTTACAGTTTTTCAAAGAGGATATAAAGTGGTTTGGTCAATAGGAGAAGTGACACAATGAGATACTAATTATAAAAAAGTAAGTGGCATGCTGGGTGTGGTGGCTCACGTCTGTAATCCCAGCACTCGGGAGGCTGAGACAGGCGGATTGTTGTGAGTTCAAGACCAGCCTGGGGTACAAAGTGAGCTCAAGGCCAGCCTGAATGACATAGTGAGACCCTGTTTCAAAAACACCAGGACCAGGGATCTAGCTCAGTGACCTAAGCGCCTGCCTGGCAAGCACAAGGTCGTGAGTTCAATCCCCAGTGCCGCAAAAAAAAAAAAAAAAAAAAAGTAAGTGGCACTAAGATTGGAATATGCCATACTAGGGCAATCTGGATTTCGAACTGTTTACACCATCAAAGTCTACATCATTAGTATCATCCCAGTATTATTATTATTAGTATCTCTTTTTCCCATGACTTCTACTACTACTACTAGTGGTGATGGTAGTAGTAGTAGTATCTCTGTTTCTATGTATGTATGTGTCAGTATCTTGGAAAGATAGATTCTAAAGTGTTATCTCTGTGTGAGAGTGTTATAGCTTATGTTTTCTTTTGATTCTCATTTGCTTTTTTTTTGTAAGCATGTACTTTGCTCTTTGTGCAGTTGAAAAATAAACACAGGAGTAGGTAGAGTTGTGAATCTATAAAAATTACATATCTGGAACCTGAAAGATAGTTTTTGTAGGCCATTTGCAGACTGTGGGGGGAGAGAACAAGGACTCACCAAGAAGCAAGCCCTCCCTGTGAACCAGCACCCATGTGTGGGATGCCACTGGTTGGGGGACAGCCAGACCCAAGCCTTGCTCCATGAGTCGGTACCATTTGCAGACTTCAGGGGGAGAGAACAAAGACTCACCAAGAAGCAAGCCCTCCCTGTGAATCAGCGCCACGCGTAGGCTGCTGCTGGCTGGGGGACAGCCAGACCCCAGCCTCTTCCAGCAAACAGGCTGGCAAACAAGAAGAGCCAATCCTCCCTGTAAGTGACTGGCTGATCTGGAGTAACACAGGCTGTGATGATAGCTATTGAGGTGAAATGCAATTTGATGCTTGTGGTGTTTTGATATTTCACTGACCTTGCAGGTCTAGGGCCAGTGGCCTGGTCATCTGTTCAGAGGATAGCAGTGTGCAGTATGACATCTAGGGGGGATCTCCTTCTGAGGATTGCAGTCATTGTTGATTCCCTGTGGTCTTGTTTTGAAGTCCTATATCATTGTCATTGTTTTGTTGGGTTGGGTTTTACTCTCTTTTGTTTTGTTTGATTTTGTTATATCCAATGGCAGGAGCAGCTATTTCAAAGATAGAAAGATATATTATGGTAGCCATTTTGGATTCACTGTTGTCTTGTTTTGAAGTTCTTTATTGCATTGTTTTGTTTTTATTGGTTCTGTTCTGTTTGATTTTTACTGTGTCTGAAGGTATCTGCAGCTATTTTGAAGACAACAGAAGGCATTATGGTAATTATTATTGATTTCATGATGTTTTGAAGTCCTGTATCACTTACACTGGTTTGTTTTGATTAGTTTTATTTTCCTTGGTTTTATCCTCTTTAAAATAAAATGAAATCAAAAAAGATAGTTTTTGTATCATTCTCAGGTTTTGATGATTTGACTGCTGGAGTTACACACCTTCTCTTCTTACAATTCTGGAGAATTGATTTGGATATAAGTACATAAAATCCATTTAAGCAAAGAAGTGTAATGACCTTGACTTTTGCTTATTTTAAATAATGGAGAAAATTACTTGACTATCAGTAAAAGCTGCCAGCAGGTGTTTAGATCACTTTAAATTTATTTATTATTGATTGGTTGATTCTTAGGAGTAGGCCAAGCTTTGGAACTACTTTTTTTATGACTTTTTGAGACAGGGTGTTGCTGTGCAGATCAGGCTGGCCTTGGGCTCACTTTGTAGCCCAGGCTGGTCTCCAACTTGCAACAATCCTCTTGCCTCAGCCTCCCGATTGCTGGAATTACAGGAGTGCACCATCACACCTGGCCTGGAACTGCTTTTTAAAATGTTCCTTGTCTCATTAACTGTGTTGTCAAATAAAAAGTTAACAATTGTACAGAAATTTGGAACATTGTGCTCTAATGAGTTATGGTAATATATAATGAATTGGTTCAGTGTAAGATCAGCATCCAGAGTAACATTTAGGATTCTTCTTCCCTAAGATGTTAAAATCTTATTGACTTCTTCAGGTTGCTGGGCAGATATCAGCACTAAGACAAGGATATGATTAAGGAAAGCAAGGTGTTTGCCCTGAAGAGAAAGAGACAGTGGTGGTATATATCAGGACATTCTCATTTGGTGCCACATTTTTGAATAAGTAAACCAAGATACTCATTCAGTGATAACCTTGACATAGCTCCCTTCGAAAGACCTGCTGGTGTTTCATCATTTGGGAGAGACCTCATTTCTTTGCCCTTGGGTCGTGTACCCTGTGGTGGATTGACAACTAACTGAACTGAATCAGTGTGGTGCTGGGTTTGGAGGGCCAACAGGATAAAAAAAGAACTGGAGAGGAAGAGGTTGTGCTGTTGAGTCTCCTGGAGAAACTTGTGCTGGCTTTCGTGATATGAATTCGCCTGTTCTCATCATTGGAGGAGCTCAGGACCTTGCTGTCGCTGAGGATGGCTGCAGTTCTTTTCTGGGGAGCTATGATCCTTACTTCGCGTGTTGCTTCCTGGCTCCAGTGTGGATCCCTCAGCCTGCTGGCACAGACCCTTCATCCCGCTGGTGCAGGCTCTCTAGCATCCACCATTGACCTTTGGGCCTTCTCAGTGCAGATCCTTGAAACAAGCTTCCATGAGACATTCTTTAGGTCTCTAGTGTGTGGACAGATCTCTCACACCTTTTTGCATTTCACTCTTTGGGTGAATATTATAAAAATAATCTTATAAATTATGTGTCCTGTATTAAATTGTTTCCCTTACAAACCCTGACTACAATATCATCCCCCCCCCCAGTTTTCCCTGGACTTTCTCAGGATTTATATGACTGGAAGTCAAGGAGTCCAAGTCCTACTGTCTGGTCACCAGGGTTTAGAAAACAACTACTTTTCCCCTTAGACAGTGTTAAGGGGTTTTTGTTTATTGGTTGATTGGTTGGTTTAATTTTTTATTTTGAACTAATTAGGGTTCACTGAAAATTGTGACATTGGTACAGAGAGGTGGGTTGCCACCCATTTCCTATATTGGTTTCCTCTTACATAACTATAATACAGTATTGCTTTTTATGTACCTGTAATTCAGTATTAAAATTAGGAAACTGACATTGATGTAAGGTGTGTGTATAGTTCTTTTTTTATTTTTATTACTACATGTTTGTGATACATAAAACATCATGGGGAGTTGGTACATACGTATAGAATATTAATCATTTCTATTTTCTCTTTCCCTTCCCTTATAACCCCTTTCTCCCTATCCCCTCTCCCTCCATTCCCACATCCCCTTCTCTTCTGTAAAGGTCTGCCTCCCTTGTATGTATAGTTTTGTGTCATCTTATCACATGTGCAGATTCATGTAACCATTCTTGTTATCAACCTACATAACTATTTCTTTACCACAAAGATCTCCATCTTCATTACCTAGTTGTCAGTTCCCCAGTCATCTTTTTCACCACACAGTGACTAATCTGTTTTTCATCTGTATAATCTATCATTTTGAGAATGTTATATAAATGGTATGTAACCTTTTGAAATTGGCTTTAAAAAACTCAGCACAGTGTCCTTATAATTCATCCAAATTGTTGCATGTATGAATAGTTCATTCATTTTTTAAATAATAGTTCATTGTATCATGTTTCACAGTTTATTTATCTGTCTACACTTTGGTTGTTTTCAGTGTTTAGACCCACAAGTAAAACTGTTATGATTTGTGTAAGGTTTTTGTGTGGACACACATTTTAAGTTCTCTGGGGCAAATGACCAGGAATAGAATTGTTGGTTCATGTGCTAAGTATGTGTTAGTTTGTTCATTCATTCGTTCGTTTGTTCATTCATTCATTCATTCATTTGGTACTAGGAATCAAACTCGTGACCTCGCACTTGCCAGGCAGACGCTGTGCCGCTGAGCTATATCCCCAGCAGTAAGTGTATATTGAGCAATTTAAGAAACTGCCAAATTATTTTCCAGAGGATTGTACCATTTTTATATTCTTACCAGCAATGTATGTGAGATCCCGATTTCTGCATTTTTGCTAGTCTTTGGTCTTGTCAATATTTAAAGTTTTAAGCCAGGCATAGTGGCACAGGGCAAGAGGATCACAAGTTCAAGCCCAGCCTGGGTAACTCAGCAAGACCCTGTCTCAAAATAAAAAATGGGTGGAAATGTAGCTCAGTGTGAAGACCCTGGATTCAATCTCCATACTGTAGGCAGATAGACAGACAGACAGACAGACAATTAGGTTATCTGGTAGCTGTATGATAATAGCCCATTATGGTCTTAGTTTGTTAATTAGTGATGATGAACTTCTTTTCATGCTTTGTCAATTGTATATTTTCTTTGGTATAATGTTTCATGTGTATTGCCTATTTTCTGTTTGGATTGTTTCCTTTTTACTGTTGCTGTCGTAAATCTGAGACTTATCAAATGAATGGTTTGCAAATACTTTGTTTTAGTCTATAATGTATCTTTTTACTGCTTAACACTTTAGAACAAAAGTTCTTAATTTCGTTGAGGTCCATTGTCCAGCTTGTTGACCTCCCCCACTTGTAGTTTCTCAGTCATGGTGATTTCATGTCTAGGAACTCTGCCTGGCTTTTGAAGATTTTTTTTAGTTTTTTCTTCTTCTTGTTTTATAGTTGTACATTTAAATATATATGATCTACTTTGACTTAGTTTTTGTGTAAACTGTGACATTTAGGTCAAGGTTCAGTATTTGTCTATGAATATCCAGTGACTCCAGTACAATTTGTTGTAAAGAATATCATTCTTTCAATCCCCGGTGCTGCAAAAAAAAAAAAAGAATATCATTCTTCCACTGAATTACTTTTGCAACTTTGTCAAAGATCAGTTGGCTATGAGTGTGAGGTCTTTTGGATTGTGTTGTGTTGATCTATGTGTCTATCTGGCTGTTAATAGCACAGTATTGAATAATATGTCTTGAAATCAAGATTGATTCCTCCAGTTTGTCGTCTTCAAACTTGTTCCAGCTATTTTAATTTTAATCATCATTGCCATTTGTCTTTTTAAAACTTGTTCTAGCTATATTCATCATTGCTATCTCCTCAGAAAGTTTTGCTAGTATTTTGATATGAACAATTTCTGTCTTATTACCTCCTGTACAGATTTTAATGTCGATTAAACCTGTGAATTGGGCAGTTGACATTTTTAACTATAGTTAGTCTCCCAGTGCATGAACTTGGGATATCTCTTCATTTAGATTTTTTCTTCTATTAGTGTAGCTTTCAGTAAATAAGTCTTGTACATTTTAGAAAATGGATTTACACAGAAGTATTTTATTTTTAAATTGTCTTTTACAGTTTGGATAGGCTGAGATTCTCCTAAATTCATTCCTGATCTCTTTTTTTTTTTTTTTTTCTGGTATCAGGAATCAAACTCACGACCTTGTGCTTGGCAGGCAGGCGCTTATGTCATTGAGTATATCCCTGGCCCCCTGATCTCTTTTTATATAATAGTTTCGCCTGAAACTTTTCTCTTTCCTCGTGCATTTTACAGTGAGCAATAAGGAACTAGGTTGCCCTTTTATGCACTGCTTGGAAATTGTCCCAGATAAATATACAGGTTGAAAGTTCTTACAAGGTCTGCTTTCCACACAATTGTAGGATACAAGCCAAGCTTTCTGTCAGTATATAGTAATATCCAAAAGCATTACTTGACTTTAGTCTGAACCTTCACCAGTAGTGCATGTGATGTCATTTTTCTACCATAGTACGTGTCAATTTAGATATTCTCTAAAATAGGCTTTCTTAACTGTGCTTATTTCCTCTGAGTCCTTAGTAGCAGAGTTTTTATTTTATTAAAAATTTGTTTAAAACAATCTCAGCTTTTCTATCATCCTCTTCAAAATTCTTTAACCTCTGCCCCTTGTAATTCAAAAATCAGTTCTGAATTTTTTAGGTATTTGCTATAGCAGCACTCTCTAATTCCAGGTACTCAAACCTGTATTTCCTATGGATGCTGTAGCAAATTGCTACAAATGTTGTGGCTTAGAATAGCATATTTATTCCTGTACAGGAGGTAACAAGACAGAAATCGGACTTACTGGGCAAAAATAAAGGTGTCAGCTGACCTATGTTTGTCCTGTCTGTCTGTCTGTCTATTTATTTGTGGTGGTCCTGGGAAATCAACCCAGGAGTACTTTACCACTGCACTGTGTCCCCAGCCCTGTTTTATTTTTAATTGTTTTTTTATTTTTATTTTGAGACACAGTGTTGCTAAGTTGCCCAGGTTAGACTTAAACTTGTGATCCACCTGCCTCAGTCTCTCAAGAGTGCTGGGATTACAGGAGTGCGCCACCACACCTGGCTGCCTTTGGGGGCTCTAGAGAATCCTTTTTTTTTTTTTTTTTTTGCAGCACCGGGGATTGAAGTCACGACTTTGCGCTTGCTGGGCAGGCGCTTAGACCGCTGAGCTAGATCCCCAGCCCTGGTGTTTTTGAGACAGGGTCTCACTATGCCGTTCAGGCTGGCCTTGAGCTCACTTTGTAGCCCAGGCTGGTCTTGAACTCACAACGATCCGCCTGTCTCAGCCTCCTGAGTGCTGGGATTACAGGCGTGAGCCACCACGCCCGGCAAGAATCCATTTTTTTGCCTTTCCAACTTCCAGTACTACCTGTGTTTAATGTATTCTTTGGTTCATGACCCCGTCTCTATCCTCAAGCCCAAAGCCCAGCATCTCACTCTAGTCACATGGTTGCTTTTGGTGTCAAATTTCTGCTTTACCCCTTTTTATAAGGACATTTCTACTACATTTAGACTTCTCCCCTCAGAAGTTCAGGATAATCTCCTTTGTCTAAAATTCTTAATCATATTTGCAAAATTTCTTATGTCATATAAGGTAATATTTGCAAGTCCTAGGGATGAGGACTTAGATATATTTGGAGGAGGGCAATATTCAGTGTACTATATATAAGTTGAGTATCCTTTTTTTGAAATGATTGGGCCCAGAAGTGTTTCAGATTTTAGAATTTTTCTGATTTTGAAATACTTTTGTGCATTCTAGTTGACTATCCCTAATTTGAAATCTAAAATCTGCATCTGTCATGTTGGCATTCCAAAAAGTTTTGAATTCAGAGCATTCAAGATGTGGATTTTTGGATTAGGGATATTCGTGTAGCATTCTTGAAATGAATGAGTGTTGTGCTCCTAGTGGGAGTGGTGTTTAGTTCTCCAGCCTTGCTGATTTTCTGTGTAATTATTAAGTATTGAGAAAAGGGCATTGAAATCTCCAAGTGTACAATTACTAATTTGTCTGTTCTTTCAGTTCTGTTTTTGGAGTCACATATTTTGCAGCTCTGTTGTTTGGTGCATACACATTTAGAAATGGTTTAGTGGATGGATTGATCCTTTATCATTATATAATGCCTGTCTTTGTCTTGTAATTATCTTTAAAGTCTACTATAACTGATATTAGGATAGCCACTCCTGCTTTCTCTTGTTTGCATCACATGTCTCTTTCCATTCTTTTAATTTCAACAAATATGTTCAATATATATCTTACATTTATAAGATATATTATTGTATTTGAAATGAAGTTCTTACAGATATAATGATGTATATATAAAAATTCTGTTTTGCCAATATGGTTTTTTTAATTGGTGTATAGACATTTAGAGAGATTATTGAAGTGTTAGGACTAAAGGTCTGCTGTTTCACTTTTTGTTTTCTGTTCTTTTTTTCTTTTTTCTTTTTATTTTGAAAAGAATACAACCAAACAAAACAAAACAGTAAAGTCAATCAAAACAAAGCAATGAAGATGGTACATGATTTTCAAACAGGGTAAGAAGCAATCGATAAGGCTACCATAATGCCTCTTGTTATCTGCAATATACCGGCCCATATCATCAGGGATAAGTAAAATCAAACAAAATACAACAAACTAGAACAGTAGAAACAAAACAAAACAAAACAAACAAAGCAGAACAATGTAAGCAATACAGAATTTCAAGATATCAGCAAAACAGCATTGGCTACCATAGTATTTGTTATCTTCAGAATAGTTGCCTACACCTTCAGACATATTACAATCAAACCACACAGAATAGAGTAAAATCAATCAAAACTAACAAAGGTATACAGGGTTTCTAAACCAGATAATTGGACATCCTCGATGGCTGCAATTATATATTTTGTTATCTTTAAACTAGCTGTCCATGCCATCAAGTATAATAAAATCAAACAAATCAGAATAAAATGAAACTAATCAGAACAATGAATACAATCTGAATTTCAAATCATGATAATAGATTAATAGTGGTCATTTCCTTCCCTTTTTAGATAATTCCTCCTCTTTGACTTTTCCAATATGTATTGTGCATTTTGGAGACCACTAACACCTTTAGTTTGTTATGCTATGGAGACAACACAAAATTCACCCTTGTGACTGATCCATTGTATCCATAAGCACTCTTACCAGTTGCCTCTATCTACCTACAAGAGTGTTGAGGTTATCTTCCTTTATAGCTGAGTAAGTTTCCACCCCATGAAATCCCATGTCTTTCTTATCCGTTCTGCAATTAATGGGCAGGCTACCCCTATTTTTTTTTCTGGCTCCCTGTCACATGGGGTATTGTTCTCTCTCCTCTGACTTTGAGACTATGAATTTTCTTTCTAGCTAAATGTGTTTCTTGCATAGAGCATATTGATGGATCCTGTCTCCTGATCCACTATGCCTCTGTTTCTTTCTATTAGTGCCTTGAGGCCCTCTTGCACTGTATTGTCTCTGCCATGCTATTTTCCTGCCATTGGCTCCCTATTTTTCCTCTCCATTCAATCGACTGGCCCCACTTGA
>RJWT010044220.1:0-11758 GCA_004365215.1 Cuniculus paca
GTGCCATGGAAACATGGATGGGATCAGAAGCTCAGACTGTGGGGGGTCCTGACTTATGTCAATATTGAATCTACCTAGTCAATTTGAAATCTTTTGTCGCACCTGGAAAGATACTGTTTTAGTTGCTCTGGAGTACCACTTGAGTATCTGGATTTTTAAAATACCTCTTGTGGGCCTAAAGTGCACATCAGTTGAGGACCACAAGATTAGAGTGACAATGAATGCTATTTTAAATGGATGTTAAGAAAATGCCTTTTTGATTAGGTTACCTGAAGAGAGATCTAAATGGTGCTTGAGCCCAGATCATGCCAGAAGTGGCTTCCAGGTAGACAGAACATACAGGCTGAGTTCTAGGATGAGTGGATCCTTGGTTTGTGCTGGACATGGAAAGGAGATAAGTTTGGTGAAGCAGAGTGAGGGCTAGAGCAAAATAACACAGGGTTGGAGAAGTAGAAGAGAGATGACTGAGAGCCTAGTAAGGCCTGGAAGGATTGTGGCTTATTACAACGTAATAAAAAGCCATAGACAGGAGTTTGAGCAAGAAGGTGAAACAATCTAATCTGCATTTGAAAGGGTTACTCTGGCAGGTGTATGGAACGCACATTAAATATCAGGTACAAGGACAGAGGTCGGGGACCTGTTTGAAACATACTCCTGGCAATCAAGCTAGAAAGATCAGTGGTTTAGACTGGGGTGTTAGCAGACTGAGGTCATGGGCAAAGGTTGAAGATAATTAGCAAAGGTAGAACCAAAAAGCTGTGCTCTTAAATTGAATGTTGGATGTCCTAGAAATAAAGGAGTCAGGGATTAACTTCCTAGGTTTAGGCTCGGGCAGGCATTTTTGGGTGAATGGTGCTCACATTTACTAAGCTGAGTGATATCAGAGGAATAGCTTTTGGGCAGGAAGATACCAAGACTGTTGTCTTGGGGCACATTAATGTTTGAAATGAAAAAGATGTTGGAATGATAAATAATAGCTTTGGGTTTTTAAAAAAAACCTCAATTGACAAATGGTTGGTAATGTTGGTACCTTAATATTAATTTATTTTTATTTATTGATTTCTTTCTTTGGTGCTGGGGACTGAATTCAAGGCTGCTTGTGCACTAAATACACACTCTACCACTATGCTATACCCCCAGTCACTTTTAAATGTTTTCATAGTCCTAAATAGTTTAAGGCAGTGAATTCATGTTACAGAGCACAATTGGAAAATATATGAATGTTTATACTATCTCTTGGTAAAACATGTCTGAAACAAATTGAAACACTGACAGTTGCAAGAAATTAATGACCTTTCTTCAGCCAGGTGACTGAAGTCAAAAGTTCTTAGTTTTAGTAATTCCTGAAGTAGGCATAGTACCATAGAATTAAAACATGAGTTTAATATTAGATTTGAAGGATTTACATAGTAATAAGTTCATAACAGTGACTTGAACAAATCCTTTCAATTTCATGCCATGACCCCTAGTCAGACACTTAGAACATTGTAAGACTGCTTTGTCAACATCTCAGAAGATGAAAATTAAGATTTATGTAAATCAGAAAAAAATACTTCCCTTTGGCATCACAGCGGACACCAGTATATAATGTGTTATAAATACATAGAGATTTGTTAATATTTAGAGTCATATTTGTTAATATGTAGTCATATTTATTGCCTGAGATTTTTTCTACTACTTGGCCAATGGAACAATAAAATACTTCCATACAACTTTTCTTATAAAAAAAGGAAATATTTAAAACAAACAAATTATAATTTCTAAGAATCTGGATATCTTTTAGTGAAACTCATTTCCTAATAGCCAATGATTGTATTTATTCATTAGAACTAGGTATATTGGTTTGTATATTGAAAATATACTTGGCAAAACTGTCGCAAAAGCAATAAAAGTGCCCCTTGGGGCAGCAACTGCATTTTATAATTTCCTAGATTGCTAATTTATGTGAAAGTAAGGTATAGCTAAGTGCCATATGGACTTTAATGAACTTAATAACATGTTCCTGTTTGAGTTACCTCTCAGGTAATTTTAGGTGTCCTTTTATAAACATAACTAGCATGCAAGCAGACAGACATCCATGAAGTCCCTATGCTTTTTACTGATTTTTCTTTGTGGATTTACGATATGTCTTCCCAAAGCAGAGCAGAGTGTCTTTGTTGAGAAACTTTGGAAAAACACAAAAAGTCTAACTCCTTAGAGGTCACCCAAGAGTTCTTTCTCCTGGACTAATAAAGAGTTCTAGGTGAAGATTAGAGCTAGGAATGCATAGGCAGCAACAATTCCAGGGCTTTCTTGCTTTCCCTCTGCTTCTTTTTTTGTAACAATTATACGAGGAGTCTAAAAACATGACATTTCCAACTATAGCTGACAATGAAATTCTGCTGACACACAATAAAACTGATCTTAATACAGTTACATGAATTACACAGAGAAACATCTGATAATAATGGCTAACATGTGTTTAGCATTTACTTTGTGTTTTTTCTCTCTGTCTCATATGTATATATGAGATATATGTCTCTCATATGTATATATGTTATTTAAAACCTCACAAAAAGCTCTACAATGCAGTTCATTACTATTAGCTCCATTTTACAGATGAGGAAATAGGCCTTAAAGATTAAGCAACCTGCCCCTATTACCCATTCTATTCAGCTACTGAGTGGAGCAGCTGGAAACTCTATCATGGCTAAGTATTAGTGTCTATTATACTTCCATGGTGTCACCTGCATGGCCCCCTGGGCTTCTGGGTTTGTGATTAAGCCCAGATAAAACCTATAACATCTCCTCTTCACCTCTGTAGATGACCCACCACACTGGTAGGCCCGTGGGTTAGAGACATAATACACACCCTTACTAAACAGAATCTTAGAGTCTTAGAGTCTTGGTAATGATACTTAAAGCTGTGAAGACTCAGCCAGCTGACGCTGTTTACTCACCTGGCAAAAATCAACCTGATTGGAAAAAAGAAAAAATAGTAACTGTCTAATAAAAATTACCCTTCCTTTTCTTGCAAGTTAATTTGAAAAAGGATTGAATTTTTGGTATGATAAAAGACTAGACTTGAAAGCAATCTGTAGAAACAAACAACAAATCAATACTGTTTTCATTGTTTCAAGTAAATTCTTGAACATGAATCTTGGTTTTAACATTTTTTTTTTCATATTGAAAAGTTTCATAATAACCAAATATGGCTGGTTTCCAGGTCTTAAGCTTCTCCAGTAGGAAAAGTCTTCTCTTGAAAGCATTTCTAGTTAAAAAGCTTCTGAAAACTCTGGCAAGACTTTGGAATCAAGAACAACCTTGTTCTTTCTCAAACCGTTCCACTTGAAAGGCATTTCTGCTTACTCCTTGCCAAGTGGCTGGGCTTCTCTAAACCTCGCTGCCTCGCAGAATTCATCTGCAGTCACATTTGCCATGTCACCTATTCCGATTAATCTGGGCGCCCCAGCACCCGAGCAGGAGCAGAGGCAAAGGCTGGTAATCCACTCAGGCAGTATTTTCCCTTTGGACTGCCAGCCCCAAGCAGGCCCAGGTTGGTGGTGATTCAACATGAAACTAACTGTGCTCTGGCTAAGCTTTTGGTTTTGATCTGTAGGAAAACTTCTTTGTAATGTGTGCCAGGGAAATGCTATTTTAAAAAAATAATAACGCACAGGGACTTGTTATATAAGAGTAAGATTGCACCGTGGTTCCTCGGCTGGGGTGTTTCAAATGCTGCATTACAAGGAGAAAATGGAAAATGGGGAAACAGGACAACCAAGGTTTACATATAAAACACCCCCTTACTAAGGGGATTGGAATTTAAGCACTTCTGTTAAAGGGCTCTGAGGCTGTCTTTGTGCTTCTCCAGAAGTAAATCCTCTCCCTGCTGCCTCGGCTTTTGTTGTTTCCTCCCAAATCGTGAAAATATTTGAAAATGATGAATCATGAGACCTAGAGCAGTCTTCTCATCGTTGTTTTTATCCTCAGGCATGAGACTATATGACTATATAATATTCTTTAAAAATTACCTGCTGGCTGGGGATCTAGCTCAGCGGTCTAAGCGCCTGCCCGGCAAGCGCAAGGTTGTGAGTTCAATCCCTGGTGCCGCAAAAAAAAAAATAAATAAATAAAAAATAAAAATTACCTGCAAGAGCTCTGGAGGAATAGCAGAATGGTAAAGTGTTTACCTAGCATATATGAAGCCCTGGGTTCAATGCTTGACCTGGACAAAAATTCTACAAAAGGAGAGTCCTTGAATTGTAAGATAGTATTATATTTTAGGTAAAATTTTACATGGGAAAATATAGTCCCCAGTGGACATCAGGTCACTTCTTTTTTCACCTCACAGGGCTAATTTTTATCAATGGAACTAAGTGGGTAGTTGTAAAAAATTATTCAATATTGCTGTCACAAGTTTTATTTTAAATAGGAGTTATTAAAATGAACACTTCAGTTTTCCAATAATTAGTACAATGCAGACATAGTCCATTTATGTATTATTCTGTTTTTATTTCTCACTGACTATTTTTAAAAAATTTTTTATTTTAAAGATAGTACAACCCAACAAAACAAAACAGAATAAATTCAGTCAAAACACAGTAGTGAAATTGGTACAGAATATCAAAGCAGGGTAATGGGAAAACAACAATGGCTACTATAGTGTATGTTGTTATCTTCACAGTAGTTTTCCGTTCCATCAGTTATAGCAAAATCAGACCAAAACAAAACAGAATAAAACCAATCAAAATAGAATATTGAGTAAAGAAAAAATTAATAAGAATAAAACAAAACAGTGAGAACATTATTAGACTTTAAAAACAAGACAGAAAAAAGAAACTCCATATTTACCATATTGCATACCATTATCCTTCCTATACATGCTCAGACTGTCAACCCCATGCCTGTAAATTCAACCTAACAATACAATCCTTCAGGTGCTTTTTGTACTTCAATTGCTATTAGCTCAGGTTGACCTCCAAACCAGCTGGTGGCTTATGGGGTGAGAGGGTTTGGTGATTTTCAGTCTGCATGCTGTGGTAGGCTTACAGGAGACACTGACTTTTTCCTCTTCTTGGGTCCCACACAGTCTGTGCAGCTTATCAGAAAGGCTGGCCAGTTGGATCCTTGATCAGCTCCTCCCGGTCCCAGCATGGCTGATTCTTGGGAGTTTCTGGCTTTTCTTTGTTTTCCTGGGTTCTGCATGATCTGCACGGCTTAACAGGAAGGCTGGCTAGTTGGATCTCATTGACTATTTTTTATTTTGAATATTTTAGCGCATGTCTAAAGGTTATAGGTCCTGATAATATGTATAGGAACAACTTGCTTAAATTAAACAAAAATGTATCCTAATGAGTGTCTAGAAATTAAAATATATCATTGAGAACAATACTTTTGGTAGAATCTATTTGTAGGATATACTGTGAAATTTTTTAAACTTTCCTACTTACATGAAAATTATGTAATAAACAATTAGGAAAAGATACTCCAGACTAGACTCATGTGATATGATCTTACTAACTTTTCCATTAAAATTCCCAAAAAAGAAAAGCAGAAATATGAAAACTGGAAACAACATTGGAAACTATAGAGGAGAAAAGACTGCAAAGTTGAACACAAATCTTGCAATTTTCACTATCATACTAAATATGATTTAAAAATATGGTGAATGTTTATATTAATAAAATTTATTACAGCAAAAGGCAGAGTGCCATTAATCCCCTCCTCCAAAAAATACTTGCCCTCACTTTGAACAATCTTATCCCATCATTCTTGCATTTCCTGAAGCAGTTCTGGTAGTCTTTTCTCATGACTTTAGTTATGCTGTTGTTGTTGCTTCAGTGTCCTGAATTGATTCAAAATGTTTACCTTTCATAGTCATCTTTGTCTCTAGGGGAAGATCCAGGAGTCAGACGGTGCCATATCCGGTAAATAAGGTGGATGAGGACACACTGTCATGTTTTTGTAAGCCTGACCTTCATTGGCTGGCACTCAGCAGCAGTATTCACTGTTTTTTATAAATCACACTTGGTAAAAATATGAGAGAAGACTCTTCAGAAAGTGCCAAAAATGATAGGATAAATAAGTGTGTCCAAAGCAAGAGGGAGTACTTGAGGGGGATTAATGGCAATGCATCTTTTACAGTCTTTTTTTATTGAAACACTCACCCCTATATTTTGATCACCTCTTGTATCACAGGGTAGGTGAAGGCACTATATGTGCTCTGAATTCTAAACTAGAGCTGCAGGCACACGGCAACAAACAAAAAAGGCCTTGACTCACCTCCACTGCCTGCCCTGGGCAGGGACTCCTCGTGGGCTCCAGCACCCACCAGGCATTCACCTTCTTTCTGCAGGGAAGCTCTGCTATGAGCTGTTTGGAGCCGTTCATCTTTCACCTACCTGCTCCCGGTCCCACTATAACTGTTTTCTTTCTAAGTCTATGTAGACTCTAAAACTCCTTTCACAGTGGCCGGTAGCGAAGGCACAAGCTTGTAATCCCAGCACTGGGAGGTATAAGGCAGAAGGGTCACTGTGAGTTCAAAACCAGCCTGGTCTACATAGAAAGAGCTTAGAGTTTCACGGTGAAGTAATCTTTACAAAAGAGTTGCAGTGAAAAGGAAGAGCCCTGAGAGCAGTATCTCTAGCAAGTAGTCTTTAAAGTATTAAAGGAGATGTTCAAAGCTGTTATCTGTTTCAGGTCTTTGAAGATGTTCTAGTGTCTTTTGGCTTCCACTGTTTCTGGGGAAATTCAGCCATCATTCTTACCATTGCTTCCCTGAATGCACATGTTTTTCTCCTTGGATTCTCTCACAATCTGCTGTTTATCTTTGTTTATTGGCAGTTGTTGTGTCTGCACAATTTTTTTTTATCTTGCTTGCAGTCCAGTAATATTCTTGAGTCAGTGGGTTGATATCATTACTAATTTAAGAAATTTCTCAATTATGATTTCTTCAAAATTTTCACATGCTCAACTCTCTCTTTTCCTTTTGGAACTCCATTTGCATAGATGGTGTTGGCCATTATTGTTGTTATACCACAGGACTCACATTCTGTCTTAAAAATCCCAACCCATTTAGTTTAAGTTGGGTATCAATTATCTACAAACTCACCAATGTTTTTTCCTCTGGAATGTCCGGCCTGCTAAGTTCTCTGAATGATTCTTGTATCTGTTATTGTACTTTTAATTTTTAATATTTCCATTATTTCTTTTTTAATTTTTGCCATCACTCTGTGGATAGTTCCCATATGTTTTCTACATGGTGCTCATTTTTAGCCTTTAATTCCTTAATATAATTATGATAGCTATTTTTAAGTCCCTGTTTGATAAATCCAATATTAGGCCTGTCTTGGTTACTTTTTTCTCGTTGCTGGGACAAAATACCTGACGCCCAAAGTGAAGGAAGGAGAGGTTTATTTAGCTTACAGTTTCTGTGGATTTCAGTCCATAATCAGCTGACTCTAAGGCAGGGTGGCATGGCACTGGGGCAACACTTCAAGGCAGCAGCCAGAGCAAAAGGGGGCAGCCATTCATGGCGGCTGCAAGCAGCAAGAGCGAACTGCACCAAAGAGGGAAAAATGTCCCTATTCTGACCTTACATTGTATGTCGGCTCCACCCCTGGGCAGGTGCAGAACTCACATTGCCAATCCCAGCACTAGACAACAAATCAATCATAAATGTTAGATTCAGCCGCCTCCATGACTACATGAGGCTTGGGGGGCCATCTATATACAAACCGTAACAAGGCCATTCTGATCAGCTATAATTAACTGTTATTTTTTAACTTTTCAACTTTTACTGTTTTCTCATCCTTTGAGAGAGAATATATTATATATTTTATTTTATAATATCATTTTACTTATATAATTTCTTTAACATCTGGGATACTTTATATTTCCATTATTGATGTCTTTTCTTTTCCTCCTCAATTGCTGTCTCCAGAAATTTATCAAATTTAAAACTTTTTGAAGACTCAAGTTTTGAAAGAGAACCAAGAGATGGGAGGGAGGTGATAGGGAAGGCAGTGAGAGGAGATCTAAAAAGAATTAAGATGTGTTATTTACGTGTACGAATGCTCCATGATGAATGCACTCATTATGCACTGCAAGAATGTACTAATAAATATAAAAATAACAAAAAATCAGGTGTTTTAAAATATTGTTTCATTTTATTAACTGGAATGAAAAAGATCTTTATTATCTGTTCATGATCAATTTTGTTAATTTTGTTTTGTTTTGTTTTGAGACAAGGTCTCACTATGCAGTTTAGGCTGTCATCGAACCCACTGTGGAGCCCAGACTGGCCTCAAACTCATGGCAATCTTCTTGCCTCAGCCTTCTGAGTGCTGGGATTACAGGCATGTGCCACCACACCAAGGAAATTTTATTAATTTTTACACCCTCATTTTTCCTTGTTTAGTCTTATTTTGATGTTATTTTTCTATCTTCCTTAGATATAAGCTTGTATAATTGATGCTCAGCATTTCTTCTTCTCTACTCATTAGGGTTGCATATGTTCCTGTAAGACTACTTCAGGTGCATTCCATAATCTTAATGATTTATATGTGCTGTTAGGATAGTTCATAATCCCTAAAAGCCTTATTCACAGGTAAGTGTGCAGCTATCCATCAACTCCATCCTTTAATCTTTCACTGAGTATACAGAGTTTCATAAGCCAATGCCTGGGCACATGTAAGGAAAGCTGAGAGAAATCTTCTCTAGTAGCTCACCCAATGTAAGGGATTAGCTTCCAGCTACTTATAACTAGAGGGGAACAAAAGGGTAAGACAAATCCCCTGGACTCCCTAGGCTTTACTGAATGTATTGTCCATTTTATGTTATACAAAAATACCAGAGGCAGGTTTTTTTTTTTTGAGGCAGATTATATTATAAAGATGTGTATTCAGCTCACAGTTCTGGAGGCTCAAGGACATAGTTCCAGTATAAGCTGTCTCTGTGAAAGCTTCAAGCTGGGTAGCATCATCATAGCAAGTGTAAGTGTGGGAGGAAGATATCATATTGCCCAATAGGAAGCAGAGAGAGAGACTGGCAGCCATTAGTCCCTTCTGATTGCACACCCACAAGTACCTTCCACCATGCTCCACCACTTTAGCACTGCCAGACTGAAGACTAGTTCTCTGATACGCGAACTGTGGGGGGAAATGGAAACCATAACACTGGGTATCCCACAGTGGTCTTCCTGAAAAAAAAAAGCACGGAAAGCTCTTCTGAGGCTCCCTAAGTAGAGGCTAGAATTGAAAAGCAGAAAAAATTTATGAATAACCCAAGAGAAACCAGCTAGTCTGTAAAGTAGAGAGACATTCTTCTGGTTTAGAAGGCCAAAATCATCTTTTACAAAATATCCCAGACATTAGGAGTAAGAAGGAAGATTTATATTATAAAACCAACATAACTTTGATATTAAAACCTGACAAGGAGCCAGTGGCAGCCATGCACGCTGGGAGGAGAACCAAGAAGTCAACACATGTCCTCACATGAGCCAGTGGCAGTAGTGGACTAGGAGGAAAACCAAGAAGCCAACCCATGGCCTCCTGTGAGCCCACTGATGCATGGGCCAGGAGACAAGGAGACCCCCCATTCAAGCTGTTGGCTGATTTGAGGAACACAGGCTGAGATGATAGCAACTGAAGTAAAAAACCAATTTAAGCCAGGTGTGGTGCCACAGAACTGTAATCTCAGCATTTGGGAGGCTGAGGTAGGAGGATTGTTGCAAGTTCAAGACCAGCCTGGGCTACAAAGTAAGTTCAAGGCCAACCTGAAGGGCATAGTGAGACCCTGTCTCAAAAACAAAATGAATAAATAAATGGATTTATTTAGAAAAAGAAACTTAATGCTTGCATTGTTTGATTGACTTTGCAGGCCTAAAGCCAGTAGTCTGAGCATCTATTTAGAAGATAATAATATACAATATAGCAAATATGGGGGATTTCCTTCTGTCTTGTTTTTGATATCCAATATTTTTCACTGTTTTGTTTTTTGCTGTTTTATTCCCTTTAAAATAAAAAAATTTAAATATTAAACTAGACTAAACTAAAATAAAACCTGAAAAGGACAACAAGAGAAAGGAAAAAAAATCCCAAGAAAACCAAATTGAGTACTATGAAAAGGATAATTCATCACTACCAAGGGCTTGGGAGAAAAATGAAAATTCAACATTAGCAAGTTAATACATGCAATTTATCAGCAAAGTATATAAATCCTACAATAACTACAACTTCAGGAAAAATTCTAAGGAAGGATTTAATAAAATTTTTACCACTTACAATTGAAAATGTTCAGCAATTGTGGCATAGAACAAAAATTATTTATAGTCTACCAACAACTTTCCAGTATCTTCATATGTAAAAATAAGTCAGTGAAAGTTTTCCTTGGCCTTCAAGAAAAGACAAGAACATTGATATCACCTCTTCAATTCAGCATTTTAGTGGTGACCCTGGGTAGTGCAATAAAGCCAGGCAGAGACATGATTTTTGTTATTGTGTGGAAAGAAATAAACTGCCAGAATTCATATATGATGTCAATGTGCTTGTAGATGAAATGAAATAATATACAGGTAAAATATTAGAGTTAAAAGAGAGTTTTACAGCAAACCAGAAAAAGGCTAGAAGAAGCATTCTTTTTTTTTAATTTTGAAGAGAATAAAACAAACAAAAAATCAGAATAGAGTCAATCAAAACAATACAATGAATGTGATACAAGACTTCAAAACAAGATAAAAATAAACCAACAATGGCTACCATGTTGCCTCTTGCTATCTTCAAAATAACTTCCCATACCATCAGGCATAATAAAATCAAACACAACAGAAGAGAATAAAACCAATGAAAACAAAACAATGAAAGCAATACAGGACTTCAAAATAAGACAGTTGAAATACAACAGTGGCTACCATACTGCATCTTGTTATCTTCAAAGTAGCTGCTTATACTATCACACATAATAAAATCAAATGAAGCAAAATAGAATAGAATTGATCAAAAGAAAACAAGTAAATCAATACAGGGCTTCAAAACAAGATAATAGGATATCAATAATGGCTACTATAATCCATTTTGTTATTTTTGAAATAGCTGTCCATGCCATCAAATATAATAGAATCAAACATAACAAAGCAGAATAAAACCAAGCTAAACAGAACCATGAAAAGAATCCATGGTTTCAAAACAGGATCATAGATTAACAATGGCCACTGCCTCCCCCCTCTAGACATCTCCTCCCCTTTCACTTTCACAACCTCTATTGTGCATTTTGGGTAGCACTAATTTCTTTAGTTTTTTATACTAGGGAGACAACACGATGTTCACTCACATGACTCTGAACCATTTCACCCATGAGCATGATCTCAAGTTGTATCCATTTGCCTACAAGAGCCTTGAGGTTATCTTTCTGTATAGCTGAGTAGCTTTCCATTGTATACAAATACCATCTTTCTTATCCTTTCTGCAGCTGATCGGCAAGCTACCCCTACTTTTTTTCTGGTTGCCTGTCACATACAGTATTGTTTTCTCTCCTTTGACTTTTAGTCTATGAATTTCCTTTTGAGTTAAATGTGTTTCTTGAATAGAACATATTGACGGATGTTGCCTCCTGATCCACTATGCCTGTGTTTCTTTTTATTGGTGAATTGAGAACATTTACATTGATGGTTATGGCCTACATGCACTGGCTCATCTCTGCCATGCTATTTTCCTGCCGTTGGTTTTTTACTTTTCCCCTCCATTCAACTGTCTGCCCCACTCAGTGATCCCCTTCTGTT
>RJWT010044221.1:0-11825 GCA_004365215.1 Cuniculus paca
CTGTCAACAAAATAAAAAAGGCAAATGATATCCTATGGGTAACATGAAAATAATCTTAACTCGTGGACAGTCTAAAACTGTTTCATTGAACTTCGGAGTGTATTGAGCTGGTTTCCTGATCTCTGCCTGTCTGTCTGTCTGTCTCTCTCTGTGTTCATTTCAAATAAATTTCACATATTTTCTTCAATTTCTTAATTCAAAATTTTCTTTGATATTTTATGGTTTGCTTAAAGTCTCATAAAAAGTAATAATTTATAAATTGACATATTATCTATAGTGTCAATGCTCAATGTATTACCTAGTTTGTCTTTCCCAAAATTTTGATTTGCAAAAACTCAAATACTTATACCTAATTTAAAATTGATACTTATTATTCTAACATAGGTTTTACTGTTATTTTAAAGTATTGTTAATTCATCAAAGTATTTCCAAGTTTAAGTTTCCAAGGCTTCTGTAAGAAAAAATAGCTAGTTAATTTAACTATTGCTATCTTCCATCTATTGTTCATAACTTTCTTCTAAATGTAAATTGTGTTTATATTTTTGTGCACTATTCCTGTCAAATTTATTCATATAAGAGGCAAATCACTAGAGAATATTTTGATATTTTATTTTTAATAAAATGGCTTTGAGAATATTATGCTTAGATATATATTTCTCTAGTATTTGAGATCTGTCAATCTTTTTTAGGGGATTGCTTATTAGTATCCATGTTCTTAAGATTTGGTCCAGTTGAATAAATAAATGAGATGAAAATTAAAAAGTAATTTATTATCTTGTCCTGTTTATTTTGTTCACAAGTTTTCTCTGTCTAGGATGTTTTTATCTCACTTCCTCTAAGAGAATAGTTAAAATAATATTGGGAAGTAGTGTATTTTTGTTATATAGCTGATTTTTTCCATACTTCTTTTGTTTAAGACAGCATTTCTGAAATTATTTCATTATTTTTAAATAGACTTACAGAAATTGACATTCTAGAATTTTAAAATCTGGAGATTTGTTTCCAGAAAATGTCAAGAATAAATTTTTGCTCTTTCACTTTAATAGGCATATGCACTAATAAAATTATGAATTGACATGTACTAAAAATTTTTTTATTAAAATCTTTAAAATTTTATTAAAATTATAAATTTCAAATTACCTACATTTCTAACCTTAAGGACATAGAGTCATTCAAAATAAACTTTGTCTTATGATTAAGTTTACATTCGTATTTGGCTTTTCCTAGTGAATTTTGGTTTTGTTTTGGTACAATTCTTTTCTATTCCCCTACTTTTCCCTTTTGAATCGAAAATTGAACCAGTGTACTTCTGAATTATGTAACTTTTCTTTCTTATTTTTAGTTTTAGTTTTATAGATGTTCCTAGTAAAAGTTTACCTTGAGTTTCAGAACAGATTTTTTGACTTGGATTTTTTTTTGTGTGTGTGGCACCAGGGATTGAATTTATGACGTTGGGTTTGCCAAGCAGCCACTTAGGCCACTGAGCTAGATCCCCAGCCAGCCCTTGTCTTTTTGAGACAGGGTCTCGCTATGCTGTTCAGGCTGGCCTTGATCTCACTTTGTAGCCCAGGCTGGTCTCAAACTCGCAATGATCCTCCTGTTTCAGCCTCCCGAGTGCTGAGATTAAAAGCCTGTGCCACCAGGCCCAGTTTGACTTGGATTTTTGAAATACGCTAGAACCTTGAAACTCCTGCGGAAGGATTATAGTGTTTTGGGTAGTTGTACTATTATGTTAGATGAAATTTAGAACTTGTTATTGTCTCTATTTGGAAATGAAATATTGTGGTGATTCATCTGGGTATATAGTTGACAACCAACAGAATGTTGCAGTTAGCGCAGAATATCAATTTAGTAGTGGCTCTGGGATCTGCTTGGGGCCTTAGTGGAAGACAATTTTGCATGTGTCTGGGTATGTCACAGAGACTTGACTTTGGATGCATATGAGCTTTTTTCTGTTCCTCTCTGCCATTGTTCTTCTGCTGTGCTTCCTTGTTGCCATGAAATAAGGAACTTGGCTCTACCGTGCCCTTTTTTCTGTGAGGTTTCCCATTTATAAATTTAGCTGCCTCACAGTAATAATTCAAAACTGACTAAGCAATAGTTTTTCAAAATTGCTTTATTAAATTAAATATCTAATCCAGATTTTATATTATTGTCCAAGAGAGTTAATTAGCTATCAGCCCTAGGTATCAAAACAAGGGACATTGATATATATGTCCACAAAATACTTCATATAGGTGTACATGATTCATCATAATTCATATAATACTTGAACTGGAAAATGTACAAATACCCTTCAACTGCATATGTGATGTATATATCAAGAGAATACTGTTCAGCATTAAAATAAACAAGCTAGTGACCCAGGAAACAACATATGTAGCTTAATCCCAGAAACATGACGACAGCAGTTAAACACAAAAGATCCTCTCATATAATTTTAATCTATGTGAAACAGTTGTAGAGTTAAAACTATACAGACACAAAGTAAATAAGCTGTTCGGTGTATTAGCTGGTTTTTTTGTCACTAAGACAAAATAGATGGCACTCACAACTTAAGGGAAGAAAGATTTAATTTAGCTCACAATATTAAGAGATTCTGCATGAAGCAGATCACTCCAATTTAGAAAGTAAGATAATAAATTGTTTTTATTTGCAGATAGCTTTGGAGAGACATGTAGATACAAGCCATAACTATGGTCAATATAAAAATGACAACAAAAGTCAAGTTGTGGTGAACTTGTGGAGAAAAGGGAGCTCATATACACTGTCAAAATGAAAATTAGTATATTCTTTATGAAAATTAGTAGAGTGATTTCTCAAAAAATGGAAATTGAACTATCATTTCATCCAGCAATTGAATTACTGGGTCTTTACTCAAAGAAAATCCAATCATTAAGCCCAAAAGCTATTTTTATCTTATTTTATTGCAGCATTATTCACATTAGCTAAGATATAGAATTAAATTAAGCATTTATTCAGAGATGCATGGATAAAGAAAATGTAGCATATATACACAATGAAATACACTATTTGGTTAAAGAAAAAAACCTGGGAAATCATGCATGTTTTACATAGGTTAACCTGAAATATCTGATGATCAGTAAAATAAAACAGGAACAGAAACACAAATACCAAATATTACTCAAATATGAAAATTTTAAAAAGTTTATATCTAAGTGGATTGTAGAACAGTATTACTGAAGTACTTGGTGGGAAGGGTTTTGGGACAGTTGGTCAAAAGACAAAATTACACTTATATAAGGGGAATACATTCAGGAGATCTCTTGTACAGCATAGTAGCTATAGTTAAAGATAATAAATTGTATTACTGATAAGTGTTTGGATGCTAAACGTTGACCTGATGATTACCATTAACAGTATACTATGTTTTATAAAATGCTGAGTGTGTCCCAAATGTTCCCAAAACAAAAATTGTAATGCATAGATTAATCAACTAAATATACTTGTTCCACAATGTAAATATATACTTCAGAACATCAGGTCATACATGAAAATACATATTTTATATTTCAACTTAAAATTTGAAAAATATTTTAAAATAATATGAAAAGTAGCAAAAGATACTAACCAAATTAGAGAATGTCCATTGGGTTATTATATAGATCAATACTCCTCGAAATCAAGCATTGTTAGTAAAATAAATTGAGGTTCTAATGACTTTTGTGGTTTAAAATGTAAAAAAAAATCAAGCCAGATGTGGCAGCAAATGCCTGCAATCACAGCACTTGGGAGTCTGAGGCAGGAGGATCACTGTGAGTTTGAGGCCAACTTGGACTACAAAGTGAGCTCAAGGCCAGCCTGAACTTCATAGTGAGACACTGTCTCGAAAAGACAAACAAAAAAGAGTAAAAAATTAACATTCTCACGTATATCAATCACAATTACAAAAGTAATTCTTTTCCATTTTATCCTTTATTCTCATTTTTTCTTTTCCCTCCTTCCCAGTTCTTTCCTTTTGATCAATTTATTCCTATTTTGCTGTATCTATTATACATGTTGGTTCCTATTTACTCTGTCAGTTTCTCACACCAGAAAGATAATGCAATATTTACACATGTGTGTCTGATTTATTTCACTTAGGAGTATGGTCTCAAGGTCCATCCATTTAGCTATAAATGTCTCTAGTTTATCCTTTTTATGGCTGAGTAGTACTCCATCATATAAAAAACCCCACATCATTTTTTCTATTAATTGACTGATGGACATTTGAGTTGTTTTTAAGTTTTGGTTATTACAAACTGTGCAGCTATAAACATGTGCACCTGTATCATTGTGGAATGATGCTTTTAATTCTTGTGGGAAGATAGCAAGAAGGGGCACAGCTGGGTCAAGGGAACCACCAGTTACAGTTTTTGAGGGCTCTCTATACTGATTTCTGCAGTGGTTACACCAGTCTACACCCCCACTATCATAGGAAAGAAATGGAATCCATGAAACAGATTCAAACAGGTATCCAGGAAATTAAAAATTTACTTGAAAGTTTGCCAAACCAAATGAAAGAGAATGAAGATAGACTATCAGACCAAAGACAGGATTATTGTTAGCAACAACACAAAGAAAGACCTCTTAAAAACAGAAAGGGACCATGAAAAAGCAATCCAATAACTGCAAAATGATGCAAAGAAGAACAACATAAGATTTATTGGAGTCAATGAACAAGCAGGAGTCAGCACACACAACATAAAAAACCTGTACACAGAAGTAATAGCGGAAAACTTCCCGAGAATGTAAAATAATTTGACATACATATTGGTGAGCCATATAGAATTCTAATTAGTCATGACCAAAATAAATTTACACCAAGGAATATAAAAATCAAGATTCCAGAAATTCAGCACACACACAGAATATTAAAAACTGTTAAAGAAAAACACTTCTTAAAACACCTTCTTTGTGTCTCTTTTTAAAAAGTTATTAAATCTTTATTTTCTTAGTTACTTTTCTCTCTTGGCTGAGACAAAATACCTGACACCCAAAGTTAAAGGAGGAAATGTTTATTTAGCTCACATTTTGTAGTTGTCTCAGCCAATAACCAGCTGACTCCAAGGCAGAGAGGCTCTTGGCAAACGGGCAACAGTTCATGGTGGTGGAAGACAGCAAAAGTAACAAGGGAAGAGAATTAAGAGAGGGACAGGCCTCTTTATGTCCCTTATATTGTATCCAGTCTACTGGAATTAGAGCAGTAGGAATCCAATCAGTGGACCGATTCAGCTGGCATCTACCCTTAATCCCAGCACCCTTAATTCCAGCATTGCACAAAGAATCAATCACACACTCTAGATTCTGCCACCTCTGAAAAACCTGACCCCCATGACTGCATGAAGCTTTCTTACATCTAGCCAAAAATCACCATAATACTCAGGACTATTTTCAAGATCTGATATTGAAACTCTTATGTTATTTAACAGAGAAGTACAAATCAAATAAACACAACTGAAATTTTTCATTCCCACTAAATGTCACTTTTCTAATAAGGCAATATTTGTATAAAAATATCCTAAAAACTACTCTACTTTTTAAGTGCCAAAGACTGTAACATTTTGAAATATTTTTTAAAAAGAAAGTCTACCTGAACTGCAAAAATAATTGAAAATTTGTTCTTGACATTAAATATAAAATGTTAATTACTTCTTTTTCAGTAATGTAGAGTTAATTATAAAATGTGAGTTGCATTTTTTAAAAATTTGGAATACATAAATGTTAAAATTTGTTTTATCTTCCTTCTTATGACAAAATTCATTATTATTGTTGGAAAATTATATTTAATAACATGATTTTGCTCAAATATGAGTTCTCAGATGAAAAGATCATTTTGTAGGCTTTAAGAAAACATAAAGGGGTTAATAGGAAAAATATTCAAAGATAGACATAACAGTCAGAGTACTTTCAATTTAAGTTTCACAATCTCATACACTCAAGTTTTACATATCTAGGAGATATTTCTTCAGTCAAAATTTAGCAGCATTAGAATTTGTGTCTCTAATCAGAGAAGAAAGAGTATTAATAAAACTTAACTGTTATTTCACAGATATTGAAGGTTTGAATGAGTATTACCTTTTTACAAAAGCTTTGAAAGAGCACACATAAGAAATTGAAAAAAATGACTGATAAAACTGAGTGACAAGAATAAAATTAGTATTTTAAAAGTTGCAATACTATCTGACCTACTCTTAGTATACATGAAGCAATAATTTAAGAAATATATTCCTCCATAAGAAATATAAAACATGACAAAATGCACAATTATGTCATGACTAAAATTTGAATTAAAGGCAAGCTATATACAGAAATCATCAAAGTTCTCCAAGAGAATGAGCAAATTTTGAGCAAATTAAGGTACTCTGGAGAAATCATGAAAGAGACATAGACATAGGACATATTCTCTTTAAACATTTTCATTAAAGTAAAAGAGTTTTGTGGAAAGAATCTATATTTGAGAGATGCTAAAAAATACTTGTCCTTGAATGTATTTCAATGATGAAAACTAAAGAAAAGTTTTCATTTGATAATGAAAGAAAAGAAAACATAGTATCTACTTCAGAGACACATGCTGGAAGGCAATTCTGAATCCAAGAATGATTTGCAAATGAATTTTCACACGATTTGAAAACCTTATAGAGATGCATCAATAAGTTCATAATTATATGTAGAATGATTCTTTTAAAATTCAATGAAAGAAATTGAAGAAGCTTCATCGGATATTTTTTGGAAAAGAAATTTTAAATGACTCAAGACTAATAAAAAATTCTTAATAAAAATATTTTGTATCAGTCAAATATATACAATCAATAAAATCTTGCTTAATTATACTTACTCTTATATTTATAGCTCAGGCTCTATAATTATCAGAAACACTAATCCTACAGCACTAAATCCACCAATATTATAACACAGGGGCATGGCAATGGCCTTTAAACTAAAAGAAACTGAACTCTAATTTGCTCTCTAAAGTTGCAGATGAAATAATTGGTTTACCTAAACTCAAAGACTCAGAGATTTCTGTAAATTGATGAAAATGCATATTTCTTACAGTGAGAAAGATTTCATTAGAACAATCCGGCTATACATCAAAAACTAGATACGTTAGAAAAAACTGACAAATTCCTAAAAGTGTACAACCTATTGAGTTTAAGTCATAAAGAAATAAGGAATTCAAACAGTTATTACTAATAAGGAAATGGACTCAATAATCATAGAGTCACAACAAAGAAAAACCTAGAAGTAAATGGATTCACTGATGAATTCTATTCAACATTTAAATAAAAATCAATTCTAATACTGTTTAAATTCTTCCAACAAACTGAAGAAGAGTAAATACTTTTAAATTCATTTTATTAGCCATGCATTTCTCTCAGACAAAAAACAGACAAAGCCACTACAACAGAATTAAAGACCAATGTTTCTAATGCACAGAAATATGAAAATCTTCAACAAAATACTAGTAAAACAATCTAATAACACATCAAAAGGACTATATACCAACATCAAGTGATATTAATTCTGCCATCCTGGTATGCAAAGATGTTTCATCATATGAAAATAAATTCATGTGATACAGAATACTGTATTAACAAAATGAAATAGAATACTAGATGTTAATTTCAATAGATATAGGAAATGTACTTGATGAGTTCAACAAACATTCATTATGAAAGCATTCAATAAAGTAGAAATACAAATGACCTCAACATAACAGAAGTAGAGTGTATATGAAGTCCCCATCACTAATATTGTACTCAGTGGTGAAAAACAGAGCCTTTTCTCTATGACTGGGACAACTGTAGGGCTGCCCATTGTTACCATTCTATTCAACATAGTACTGGAAGTGTTAGCCAAACCAAACAGGCAAGAAAAGAAAAGAAATTACATCCAAATCAGAAAGGAAGAAATAGAATATATCTTTTTGCAGATGATATGACCTTAGAGAAAGACCATGAAATTTACCAAGACTATTAGAAATATTACATTCTTTGAAGTTGCACTATAAAATATTAATGTAAAACTCATTTGTATTTCTGTACAACAAATTATCTGAAAGAGAAATCAAGAAAACAATAGCATTAAAAATAAAAAGATAGTTAAGGATTTACCAAAAAGGACAAAACATTGTACATCAGTCACCTTTCCCATTATTGGGATAAAATACATAATAACCACAATTCAAAGGATAAGGGTGTATTTGGCTTATAGCTTCAAACATTTCAGCCCATTGTAAGCTGGCTCAAAGTCAAAACATAAGAGAAGGATATGGTGAAGTAAAATTACTCATTCTGTGGCATCCAGGAAATGGAGCAAATAGGCCAAGTGTCTGTGAGTGACATGGGAGATATTTCCTCCAAAAGAATGCATCCGGTGATCCTCCCCCTGTAAAGGAGCACCACATCTTAACAGAACATTTAGCTATGAATATCAGTGAATAAACTCATAGATGAGTAAAGTGCACATGATCCAGTTAAGAATTCTCTTAACCCAGTCCATTTAACACTTAAGAAACTCATTTACTTTAAATACTGGAAACTGGAAAACATTGGTGAAAGGAAACAAAGACTATTCAAAACTATAAGCATATGTTAGAAGTCTTCATATTGTTAAAATGTGCATAATATCAGATTACAGATTCACTGCAATCAGACTTCCAATGGCATTTCAGAAATAGAAAAACAGACCTAAAACTCATATGGAATCATAGTAAATGCTAACCATGAAGAACAGGTGTAAGACATAATAAAACTGGAGTTTGCACACTTCCTGATTTCAAACAATGTTACAAAACTATTGAAAGAGTCTGACCCCAGCCTGAGGACAGGCATGTGTTTACCATTGAGACAGATTATGAGTCAGTTGATGTGTCACAAGGGTTCCAAGAATACATAAAACAGAATGGACAATCACTTTGTATAGTGGCCTGAAAACTAAATATCCAAAAGCAAAATAATAATATTGAACTCTTATTCTACACATAAAAGTCAACTCAAAACATATGGAAGAACAAGATTTAAGAACTGAAATTGTCAAGCTCTTTAAAAAAATATATAGGACAATTATATGGCAATTACTGGTCTTGGCAAAAAATTTTTGTATATTAACACCAAAAGAAAAAGCAACAAAACCAAAAACAGGCAAATAAGGACACATCAAAATCTCTACATATGAAAGAAACAATTACCGTGAGAAAAGGTAACATGCAAAATGGAAACAATATTTGCAAGTCATGTTGTAATAAGGTTTAATCTCTGAAATATACACAGAACTTCTACAATTCAACAGCTAATAATAATTTACTGAGAAAAACTAAGCAAAGAATTCGAGGGGACATTTCTTAAAAGAAGACGCATAAATAGCCAAGAGGTTTATAAAAAGATGCATAAAATCAATAGTAATCAAGAAAATGCAAAACATAATCAGAATGGAATGACATCTAAGACCTGTTAGGATAGCCACTGTCAAACAATGGTAACAGAAAACAAAAAGTTTAAATAATATTAAGTGAGAATTTGGAAGAAATAAAGCTCCTATACTAAGTGTCAGCAATGTAAAATACTATAAAAATGCTATGGATGTTGCTTAAAGATTAAAATAGAATTATCATCAATTACATTTTCTTTGTGCTTACTCAAAATTATTGAAAAAAGGTTTTGAAGACTTATTTGTGTACCCAAACTCACAGTATCATTATACACAGTAGTCGTACTTTGGAAGTAAAGTAAAAATTCATCCACTGTTGAGCAAAAAATAAATTCTAGTCCACAAACACAAAATGGGTGTATTTATCCTTATAAAAGAAGAAAGTCTGGTCTACATGATATCACGATTCAAGTTACATAACATAATATTAAGGGAAGTATGCCAGTCACAAAAGAAAAATACTGGATGATGCCATGTATGTGAATTATCTAAAGTTGTCAAACTCAAAGTAGCAGAAAGTAGAATGGTGATTGCCAGGGATTAGGAGAACCAGGAATAAGGAATTAGTTCAAAGGATATAAAAATTTGGTATGCAAGTTGAATTAGCTCTACAACATTGTCTGCATGGTTAATAATACTTTGCAATACTGTATTATGCATTTAAAACTGTGACATGATGATAGATCTCATATATTGTTTGGTCTTTCTTAAAAACAGCAACTCAAAAATGAAAAACTATATTTTAATTTTATTTTTCATATGGATTAGTACATGTTTGCTGTATCTAATACATTCGTTGTGGAGATTTGGGACATGCTCATTAAACATCTTAATTACTTTTACACCCCTTTCCCTTCCTTCCCCAATCCTTTTGTCACTAGTCTTCCTTTTCTTTTGCAGAGGATCTGTCACCCTATGTAAAATCTGTCGCCCTGTATAAAATCTTTACTAACTAATCTAACAATGCTCTTATCAAACTACACTGAGTTTTCACAAGACTGTGAATACCTTTAAATACTTCAAGCTTTTTATATCCCACTCTGTTAAGACTTAGATTTAAAACATCCAGCTAAAGTCTCATGTGCGCAGAGGTGGGTTTTCTCAAAGTGTTTGAATCACAGGAGCATTACACCCACCAGTGGATGAATCCATTGGTGAGTCTATAACTGACTGTGATATTAGGAGGTGGAGCCTGAGCTGAAGAGGTCTTTCAGTCTGGTGTGACCTGGAAAGGTTATTCTTATCTCCAGACTCTCTATCTCTCTCTGTCTCTGTCTGTCTCGTTCACTCTCTCTATCTCTGTCTCTCTTCTTCACTCCCATGGGTTAAGAAATCTTCCTCCCTGTGCCCTTCTGCCAAGCCATTTCTGGCTTGGAGTCAACTGACCATGCATGGACTGAACTTTCAGAAACTATAAACCAAAATAAATCTTTCCTCCTTTAAATTGTACATATCACATGTTTGGTCCCACCAATGTGAAAGTGACTCATATAGATGGAAAATTGGCAGCAAAGAAGTTGTGCTGTTGCAATGACTATACCAGACAATGTGGGTCAGAAGACCTTGAAACTGGTTGTGGGAAGAATTTAGAAAAAATTGTAGATGCAGTCTGGAGAAACTTTAGAATACAATAAGCAGAGCATGGTGTGTGATATCAGTCGGTTCTCAGAAAACTGGAATGCTAACTGGAACACTGACAGGAAAGGTTGGGTTCATAAAGTTTCACTTGGTAGCAAGTATCTATTGGAAACTGTACTACAGTTCATGTGTATTTACTTCAGGAAAATAATGTGTCTATGATTTGTTCATTTCTTAAGACTGAGGGAAGCTGAATTTCAAGGTGGCAGACTCATGGATGAGATAGACAAAATTTGAAGTCAGGCCAATGTGACATGTGTATTTCTAGGGGGAATAAGGAACAAAATGAAAAGGTAAGAGATATAAGAAATTTGCATTAGAAAGAGAGAAAATACAAAGTTGGGGCCAAGAAGAGTGTGTTCAATGAAATGATTAATGCTGTAAAAAGAAACAAAATACTATGCACAATGAGAATAAGAAAGATGGATTGAAGTAATCTCAGGAATTGGCCATACCCCATCAATATCCAGCTCAAGAGTGCAAAAGGATAAACTCCTTTAAAAGACTTCACTTTAAAAAAAAAAGATTTTTGGAGAACCTTGTTCATTTAGGTCAATATAAGGTAATATATCCCTTTGTTTAGCGATCCAGGCACTCTGAGGTTGCACAAGCCATGGTGGACAGGGACCCAGCCACTATTCCTGCAGGCAGTAGATGTTGGCATTATCCATATGCTGCTTTTTTTTTTTGACTCATGCAGAAACAGAGTTGTGCAGACATGGAGGATACTAGCTAGATTTCAAAGGAAGTGATGGAGG
>RJWT010044222.1:0-11816 GCA_004365215.1 Cuniculus paca
AACCATGACAGCAAACTCCTGGGCCAAGACATCACTGTTGGTCCTGTATGACTGCCGGTGTCCTGTCACTACATCGGTCAACAGGACCCGCCGAGACAAGCCTGGTGGAGACAGAGACAGGGTGGAGAGACAGGCATAACTGGCAGTCTTGAAGGACTGCTGGTTGGGGTTTAAGGTCTGAAACCCACTATTGCAGCAAGCAGCCCTGGCTCACCAGTACTGAAGCAAGTGTTTGCCTGGATGTTCAGGCACCACGCACAGGACCAGGCACCAGGGATCCGGAAACTGCAAAGCATGCCACGGCGGTCCACACCTGCTGAGCAGAAAAAGTGCAGCATGGCTGACCCTCAGGCCTGGAGAGCTTCCCTGCAGGCTGCCAGGCCAGTGGCCACTGGTGAAAATGATCAGAGGGCCTGCCGCAGTTTAGGTGCATCCCTCAGAACGCACATTTGGAGACGTAATTGTCAAGTCATAGTTGATGGCACTAAGAAGGGGAGGGTGCTTCGGGAGGTGACTGGGATTAGATGAGGAACAACAATGGGGCCTTCATGATGGCATCAGTGGATTTATGAGAAGACAGACCCCAGCTCACAGGCTTCGTTTCCTCGTGGGTGCTTGCCCCGAGCAAGGAGGCAGCAAAGCGGCCCTCACCAGATGCTGGTGCCATACTCTTGGCCTTCACAACTCTGTTCTTCATGGGTCACCCAGTCTGCAGTATTTAGTTATAGCAAAGCAAAACAGACCAAAACAGGGTCGATACCTTGGCCCTTTTCTACATTTTGTGATAGTAAGAGAGACTCAGCTGGGTGCCTGGCTCAAAGGGTCATTCTTGTTTACAATTCAGGTCGTGGAGTGCACAGTACTAACAGCTGTCAGGGAGGCAGTGTGGTGTCAGAGAAGGCGGATCAGGCTTGGATCACACCATCCACTGCGTATTCTCAAGCAAAACATTTAAAAACTACGTATTTGTACCAACAGAAATCATAAGGATACGTACAGTTCCAAGAGTAATCGAAAAGTGAATCTGGCCACGCGCCAACCACCCAGGTTAAGAGACAAAATATGTCCATGCTCCAGATGCCTCCCTTATGTCTGTTACTACCTTCACCCTAATTCCTCCCCAGAGGGAACTGCGGGAGTGGACTGGTAACTGGTAACCAACTTAAACACCAGCTAACTGCATCAGCATGGTGCTGAGTGTGGATGGCCCACCCGAGGACTGGTGCCAGCATAAAAGGAGACCTGGAGAGGAAGAGCAACCTTGTGGGTTCTCCTAAGTGTTGTTGCCTGGAGCTGTTGGTTCTCCTGGAGGAGCTCATCATGCTGGCTCCCCGATATGAACTCAGCTGTTATCATCGGAGGAGCTCGGGACCTTGTTGCTGAGAATGGCTGCGGTTCACTTTACGGGAGCTTTGGTCCCCCGGCTCTGGAGGGGAAGGTGTGTGTTGTTCAATCTCCAGAAGGCTGTCACGCTGGCTTCCTGATAGGAACTCGGCTGTTCTCATCGGAGGAGCTTGGGACCTCACTGTTGCTGAGGATGGCTGTGGTTCTTTGGGGAAGCTCTGGCCCTTACTTTGAGTGTTGTTTCCTGGCTCCAGTGCCGAACCCTCAGCCTGCTGGCACAGATCCTTCACCCTGCTGGCACAGACTTTCTAGCTTTCACTGCTGACCCTTGGGCCATTCCAGTGCAGGTCTGTGAAACAGACTTGCATGAGTCATTGTCATGGGCTCCGGGTTTCCAGCTGAACTCATGCAGGTTATTGCAATGGGATCCAGGCCCTCCCTTGGCTGGATTTTCTAGGTCTTTAGTGTTTTAGACAGATTTCCTGCACATTCTTTGTATTTGACTCCTTGAGTGATCATTACAAATATTAGTATAAAATATTGCGTCCTGTACTGTCTTGTTCTCCTTGCAATCCCTGACTATAACAACTGCTAACCTGAGTTTTTTTTATCCTGAGTTCTAACACTAAACATTAGTTTTGTGGGGCTGGGGTCTTAGCTCACTGGTGCAGCGCCTGCCTGGCAAGTGTGAGGTCCTGAGGTTGACTCCCATAACCTTCCCCAAAATTAGTTTTGTGAGGCAAATTCTTTTATCTCAGTGTCTTCATCTGTAAAAAGGTGGTAAGACATACTTCTGCCTCCTAAGCTTATGGCGCGATGAAATGCCAGGCACTGGGCTAAAGGTGCACAGCCTCAGCGGATTCTGCACGGAACCTGATGGCGCAGGCACTGTCTTCACTGTGCGGAGGTTAGACCATCTGTTCAAGTGGGCAATGGGCAGCGCTGGGATTTGTGCCACATCTGCCCAAAACCTGCACTCTCAGAGCTGACCCTTGTTTTGGGTCCCAAGTCTATGAAAGGCTGAAAACTTTATATCCTGAATGCCACCAGGAAGGAACAGTCAAACTGACTTCAGCAAGACAGGTTGTGCACGTATCTCTAGCAGTGCCTGCCATATACAGGTAGTAGGTGCTTAAGGTGCTTCTGAATGATTAGCACAGGCAGCCCAAACCAAAGTTTTGATGTCTCATGCAGGTTACACACACATTCTAACACCATTCTGGCTGCTGCTGTGACCAACAAGGGCTAAAAGCAGGGGACACTACTAGAAGTGCATGTGTACCTAGTACTGACTGCGGCACAAGCTCAGGGTCTCCAGTGCGGCCCCACCCTGTGCTCTGGCTCCCACACCTCCTTTCTGAGCCCCACCTGCAGTTCTTGGAAAGCAGAGGACAGAAACCTCCCCCAAGGCACTGGCTTCTGCTGAGGGAAAGGACCCTGTACCTGGGTGACTACTGGTGAACAGTGATGCTGGGATCAGAGTGGCGCAGCCCGGAGTCTCTGCAAATCCCAAGAGGCACAGCCTGGAAGCAGCTGTTAAGGACAGTCAGGGACAAGGATCTCCTCTGGGAGAAGAACATCATACAAAAAACTTGCCATTACCACCCCCCCCCGCCAAAAAAACCAAAATAAAAACAAAAACACACTTACAAAACACATGAACTAGGACAATGAATAACACCAATCCTCCAGCTCTAACATGATTACATTTTCCTATTTAGTGTCTGATTTTCTTAAAGGGAAAAAATGTCACAGATATAGTAAAAGGACTCTTTAATCCCTCCCCAATCGCAGTCTCCCCTTTCCCCCACCAAGGCAGAAGCACTATTCTCAAAGTGGTGTTTTTCTAAGGCCTTGTTGTAATACTTGTAAATATATGATGAGCTAAAGTATGGTTTATGCTTTTAAAATGTGTAAGAGAGTACACGGAACACCTGTTCCAACTTTCCAACCTCCATTGTTTCCCAGACTCACCTCTGTCGATCTCAGTCCTGCCCTGTGGCTACACAGTCCAATTTCTAACTGCACATTCCTTCTTGGGCTTCTAACTTAACACTTTCAGAGTCTAACTTAACACTTTCAGAGTCCCATCCTCGCATGTTCTCCTGTTACCTGATTCTCTGGCTAGAATGGAGGTTTCTTTTAGACTCGGCTTCTCCTTCAAGCCCGCAGCATCATGCCCTCAACACTGTCTTCTTCTGGTCTCGCAGCATCCTCTGATGAAGTCTTACCCTTGCCAGTCCACAGCCCCACACTGCTACCAAGAATCTTTTTGAACAGGACTCCATGATCACAGTCTTCAGGGGCCCTCTGCAGCTCTGATGACTCAGTCTTGAAAGACTATCAAGTTACAGACATCATGGGGACACCAAAAAGCTGCCAAATACACCAGTCTCTCTCCTGACTCAACCTTCTGCTGGGAGCTCCTGTCTCCCTTTCCATGTGGGCATCCATGAACACATCACTTATATTCCCAGGGCATCCAAATGCCCTCACAGACTACCTGTTGGGCTGCCTGTCTCCAGCACCTTGCAAAGGGACTATATGTGCCCAACAAACATTAGTGGAGGATTCACTGAAAAACATTAACAGTCAACCAAGTTTGCATTTCAATCATCTGAATGTGTGATGTGCATGACCTCTGGTGGTAAGCTCGGTGTTAAATAGGATCTTCAGTCCACAGACACTGCTAAAACCAGACACTGGGCAGCTCAGTTCCTTCCTAAATAAATCTTTTGCTTCTGGGTTTGGAGGGGAGGATAAGGGAAGAGACCCTGATCCATGTGTACTCTTAGTTACTGTGGCTGAAACCCAGGTCACACTCAAACTCTGCATGGTAACTACAGGGACAGAACCACAGATTACTCCTTTAGCATGGCACAGTGTTATGGTTTGTGTCTAGGTGGCCTTCCAAGCATTTCATGCAGTCATGGAAGTGGCTGAATCTAGCGTTTGGATCTGTTTGTTTTCTAGCGCTGGGATTGGCGGTGTGAGTGCTGCACCTGCCCAGGGGTGGAGCTGGCATACAATGAAAGGTCTGGAAGGAGGCATACTTTTCCCTCTTTTGCCGTTTGCTCTTGCCACTTGCAGCCAGGCTGACCCTCACCCACGACACCCTGCTTTGGAACCAGCTGAGTATGAACTAAAACCTCCCTAACTGTAAGAAATAAGTTTTTCCTTCCTTCATTTTGGGTATCAGGTATTTTGTGTCAACAATGAGACAAGTAACCAAGACAAAAATTGGTACCAGAGTCATTGCTGACTGTGCCTGACCACGTGGTTCAAGAGCCTTCGGGAATGGCTTGTGGGAAGAGTTTGGAAAGGTTTGGAGATGTCGCCTGTACACACAGAGCTGGAACAGCTTAGCCTGTTCTGTAGGGGAGATTCAGGTCAGAGTACAGGAGACCAAAAGATTGATAGAAAGCCTGCCGATACAAATCAGGCTTGAGAGGTTTCTGCTGGGAAGAAGGATTGCATTGGTTGTTGGACTCCACACAATGTGTTATGGTTTGATAGAAAGTTTGTCTGCATTTTGCTCATGTCCAGAGACTTTGCTTGAGACTGAGATTAAGGGAGACGGACTGATTGATCTGGTCCAAGAAATTTCAAGGTAGTTGAATGTTGAGGCGGTGGCATGGCTATTGTTGGGGACCTTTTAGCCAGATTTATGTTGGAAATCAAGAGCTAAGAGTCCAGCAGGATGACTCAAAATGTTGTGAATTTGACCAGAAAGCTGTAGACTGCAAAGATAGAGCTAAGACCTCAACTGCTGAGAAGGAAGACAAAAAAGATGGCCTGGGGCCATCCTGGGAAGCAACAGTCTCCACCCTTTGCAGCCTCAAAGCTGTAAAAGTGAAAGACTTTGCTTAGGGGAGAAAGCTGCAGAGCCCAACATTCCAGAAGGGTGGCAACAACCACATGAGGTTCCAAAATGTTGGCGGCTGCACCAGGTTCCAGGATGGCAGCAGCAGCCACACTAGGTTCCAGAATGGGGGCAACATAGAGAATCTGTTCCTCACAATCAGGTTCAGAGTGCCCAGCAATGCAGGTACTCGACCCCTACAGCCAGGAGAGAGGAAAGCCTGGCTACTGCTCCAGCTGGCAGCAGACCTTGGCAGCATCCACGTGGTGCTGGTTTTAGGTGCATGGAGAATGCACGTGTTCTGAGGTTAAAAAGGCTTCCACCCTGATTTCAGAGGGCCCAGGAGGTCAGGCAGTGTGCCCCTGAGAGGGCAGTGTGTGACACTGTGAGTGTGAAGCCAAAGGTGCAGTGGAGACCCCACATGTTTGGAAAAGCCAGAAGCATGGATCATCTAAGGAAAGCTGCAAAGATTGAGCAGAGTGAGCCAAAGAGAGAAGCTGTGGGAGCTAAAAATCCCTGAAAGTGCTGTGGGGGTGGAGTCACTCAAGCCTTTTGGAGCTTGCAACCAGATTGCTTCAGATGCTGAGCATGGAACTCCAGGATTTAAAATGTTTGCTCTGCTGGATTTTAGACTTCCTTTGGCCCCAATCCTTTGTATTCCATTTGCACCCTTTGAAATGATAATGTTTATCTTGTGCCATTGTATATTGGAAGTATTTAACTTTGTTTTCATTTGTACAGGGGCTTGCAGCTAAGAGTTTGCCTTCTATCTTGGAGGAGACTTGGGACTTGGACTTTTCAGCAATGCTGAAACTATTAGGACTTTGGCAACTCTTGGAGATGGACTAAATGTCTTTTGTATAAAAGATGTACGTGAGTCTTTGGGGAGCCAGGGTTGGAATGTTATAGTTTGTGTCTAGGTGGCTCCCCCCAAGCCTCATGTAGTCATGGAAGTGGCTGAATCTAGCCACTTTGTGATTGGTTTGTTTTCTAGTGCTGGGATTGGTGGTGTGAGTTCTGCATCTGTCCAGGGGTGGAGCCAACATACAATGTAAGGTTGGGAAGGAGGCGTGTTTTTCCCTCTTTTGCCCTGTTTGCGCTTGCCACTTGCAGCCAGGCTGACCCTCAGCCACGCCACCCTGCTTTGGAATCAGCTGAATATGAACTAAAATCTCCATAACTGTAAGAAATAAACCTTTCCTTCCTTCATTTTAGGTATCAGGTATTTTGTCTCAACAATGAGAGAAAAGTAACCAAGACACACAATTAACTAAGAATCCAGTTAAGTAGAAAAAAATTCCTCTGACCTCCCACCACTCTTGACTAAAAATGCAGAGAGCAGGAGTGAACAAGAACGCAGGTCTGAAGAAAGTACCCTTTTTGTAAGGGAACTTTAGTGGAAGAACAAAAACCTAACGTGGACCTGTAATGACCACCAGGTGGCAAGCCACTGCCTAAGCCAGGACAGACCACACTTTAAAATTACAAGGGGTTTCATCTAGCCCTGGCCAGAGAAATGTGACAAAACACCACACTAATTTACAGTCAGAAATGAGAGCGAGGTTCTTGTTTCCTCTGTAAAATGTGGCCTTTTCTTCCTGTCAGATCAGTGTGGTAATAGGTGGTCCTACCACTCACCAGAGTCCCATCAGCTGACAGCCATACAAAACTACAATTTTATAGAACGTAGTTTTATGTCTTACATAAAAATTATACTCAAATCATTAATGGACTTCATGGTTTAAATTCTTTGAAATGTAGTCCTATGAATCAAGTAAAAATAAAGGTTCTGATTCAGCTTTCATTTGTTGAGGACCAATGATGTGCAGAAACTGTGGTACACTGCCCATTAATGAACATTCATCTCATGACAGCTTGTAAAGCAAGTGTTACATGCACTGGCAGCACACAGGTTCAAGAACTCATTTGTCAGCTGGGTGTGATGGCTCATGCCTGTAATCCCAGCACTTGGGAGGCTGAGACAGGAGGATCGCTGTGAGTTCCAGACCAGCCTGGGCTATAAAGTGAGCTCAAGGCCAGCCTGAATGGCATAGTGAGACCCTGTCTCAAAAGGACAAGGGCCAGGGATTTAGCTCAGTGGCCTAAGCACCTGCCTGGCAAGCACGAAGTTGTGAGTTCGATCCCCAGTGCTGCCAAAAAAACAAAGAACTCATTTGTCATGGTCTTTGTCTTGGTTTCTTTTCTCTTGTTGCTAGGACAAAATACTCGACACCCAAAATTAAGAAAGGGAAGTTTTATTGAGCTCATAGTTTGTGGAGGTTATAATCTATCATCAGCTGGCTCCAAGGCAGGGTGGTGTGGCAGAGGGATAACAGTTTATGGCAGTGGAAGACAGCAAAAGCAACAAAAGCAAAAAGGGAGGAGCATGGACAGACTCTTTCTGTCCCTTATATTTATGTAGGCTACCCACCCTAAAGTAGGTGTAGCACTCACCCATAATCCCAGTATAGGACCACGAATCAATCACAAATTCGAGAAGCCCATCCCCATGACATGAGGCTTTAGGGGGATATCTAGACACAAACCATAACAGGCCTGAACCAGGAAAAGCATCAACATGTGGCTTTGGGTCAAACAAGTCCTAAGTAGCATCAAGAGCTGAGAGGTCCCAGAGGTAGGCTTGGGCCCCACAACAACCTACACCACTGTGTTCCTAGCATAACAGCCCTGATGGCTCTCTGGGAAGACAATGACTAGAGTGAAGAGTGAGCCACAGGTGGCTGTTCCTAGGCCTTCTGGGCCCATAGATCTGTACGATGTCAAGGAAATCCCTTTCTCTTACCCGAATCTCAGCATCCCTGGGAGGAGCAAGCCCCTAATAACCAGTTTTCCTCCTTCACTGCAGGACTGAGGGCTCCTTCCCAAGGCTTTGCTGTTCTTTTTTGTTTTACTCCTCTGCCAAAGCACCAAGTCTCTGGCACAGATGCTGGGTCTGTGGCCCAAAGCCCCAGGTCATAGTGGTAGAGCAGGAGGCTCTGGAGACAGCAGTTTGAGTTCTGATCCTAGCTCCTCTACTTACATGTGAAGTTCCAGCAGAGTCTGGCACTCAGAGACATCAATGTCACCCCCAAGGAGAGTCATCATGGGAATCTCACCTGCTGCTCTGTGCTTCATAGAAATCCCTGTTGTCTACCCATGGTCATAGTTTCCTTCTAAAGGGTGAGACATTAAGGCACTGTCATTAAGATGCCATCTTACAAAGCCCACAGATCTCAGGTCCACACTAAAGGATACAGAACGTGGGAATCCAAGTGGTTCAGTGAGGCCCAGCACACGGAATTCACCTGGTGAAGAAGCACACAGCAAGATGGAAAGATTGGTTTGACTGCCAGTTCATGGACAGAAATGGTCAAATTCTCAGGAGTTACTTGCAGGCACACAAACACAGAACTTTCTGCAGGCCTTTCTCTTTTTTTGTCTTTTTGAAAGGTTTTGCTATGCAGTTCAGGCTGGCCTCGAACTTGCAGTGACCCTTCTGCCTCAGCCTTCCACGTGCTGGGATTAAAGGCATGTGCTACCACACCCAGCTCACTTCTAAAGTGAGCTAGAATAAGCGTTTGGAGGACAGGAGAGCTTCCTGCCCTGTGATATGGGGGCTCAATGGGGCCAGAAGGAAGCACACCCTAGACCTCACCCTTCTGCATCAGTATGCATCCTACTTGAGGAAGCCTATATACCCACCAGCTGGGGCTCAGCTCTCCACAATGGCAGGGGACAAACCTAATTCCAAGGCTGTGCTGTAGCTTACTTTACTCGAAAGCCATTTTGACCTGTGTCAGCCTCCTGTCTCTCATGTCCTAAGCAGAAAGTCACAGCTTCTTGTTACCACCCAACTGGAATCTAAAGGTCACCCATAGAGAGCGAGCACATTTATTAAACCTCAGTGGTGGCCACAGACTGGCTTGGTGATGGATGCACTGACTTAGTATACAGTGGAGGACTCCTTCATCGGGTCATTCACACATCCTGGAAACGCTTGACTTTTCTGGAGGGAACATTCTTAAAACCAGGTAAAGCAGTGCTGCCTTCGGCCTACCCCTACCATCTAAGTTAACTTTCTCCTTCAACACAGGATACTCCTTGGCTTCTTTCCTTTTCCTATGGGTCTGTGGGTCTGTAGAAACCAACAATCTATTTGTTCTTTGGAAAAATGAAGCGATCATGCCCTGACTTCTTCACAAAGTGAAGGTCAACTAGTACAGTGCCCCCGGTCCCAGAGGGCTATGGGGCAGAAGAATCAGATGACATACCTTGCGGTTGGTGAAGTAGAAGTTTTTATGCATGTTCACCTTGAGTGCAGGAGTGTTCAGACCACTCAGGTTGATGACGCCATACTTGGAGCCTCCAACATCAACATCGTTCACTGTGAAGAGTCTGTCACTGTTGGTATCCGCCTGGAGGGAAGGGGCTGCAGGTGATCTCCCAGGCTGAGCCAAGCAGGCTAAGTCCATGTGCCCATCTCCTTGGATTCCACACACTATGCATCTTCCCCAGGTGATAGCTCCTCTCCATGTGAGAACATGAAGATGAGCTAAGTTTCTCTAACTCCTTACAGCTTATTTTACAGCTTGCAAAGCTCCTGGGAGGCTGTATTATTATTATTTCAAGAACAGGGAGTGAGATTAGGATGGCAGGGGTAGGGTGTGTATGGCCATGAAGACTGAGGTCAGTAGTGACTCCTTACTCTGCTAGAGCTGGGTTTGAAGGGTCCAATGTGAGCCCAGAAAACATACCATGTGTCCATCATGAAAACCACAGTGACAGGGATATAGCTCAGTGGCACAAGTGCCTGCCTGGCAAATGTGAGGTCATGAGTTCAATCAATGGATAAAGAAAGAAAGAAAACCACAATGACATGGAAAATGCTAGTTACAACTGTTCACATGCCAAACAGGATACCAAACTGTATTCCCATTACCATCATCATCTTGATGATGATTACCAACAAGAGAACAAACACTCAGGGGCTAAGGGTGTAGCTCTTAGCAGCTGTGAGGCCCTCAGTTTGATCCATGCCACCAAAAAAAAAAAAGAAACACGTACACATAAAAGTGTACGTTACACTGAATACACTGAATAAAAATATACCAGAAACGTGTGCAATAGGATGTGGGCTGTTTTTAAATTTTCTTTTTCTCATTTAGAAATGTCATAGTTACTAATTCAAAGCAAAAACTTCCTATACATTCATGGCCTTGTCTGTTCTGCTACACAGACGCACGCATGCACAGGGGTTTGGATGCCCTGGAGCCTGCACAGATTCTGCAATTTCAATTGGGGAGAAAAATTATGTTCCTGGATGAACCACTAGCAATGACTAGAATCTTATCTGATGGGGAATTCCTTTCCCAGCTGTTGGGTCACAGCAGCCATCCAGAGCCACCTGTGACCTGGGTGATGAGAAAGAGCTACCTCAGCAGTGTGTGAGGAAGGGCAGGGGCTGGGGCATTCAGGCTTGTGATAAGCAGTGTGCAGCACCAGCCCCTCCAGGCTTAACCCAGTGATGGGGAGCCCACTACGAGAATACGGTCTACTGATTCAGGTATAACTGAAACACAAAAGAGTAAAGCCACAGCAGAGAAGTTGGGCCCTGTCCCTAATACCCCTTACTTGGAAAGGCTCTGTGGTCAAGGTGCCCTGGGCAAGAGGACTCAGAATTAACCTCATGTCTAAGGCTCAGCCTCAAGTCCTGCCAAGATGGATTGCTCTGCCTCTCCTCTCTGTCTCCAGGCCTTCGGAGAGGTGAAGCTCCTTTCCTTGCAGGGGACCCGCTAGCTCTCTGCTGACATTTCCCTGGCCCCTGAGCTCCAGCACCTGGTCCTGGCTTCCAGCCCAAGTGTAATTAAAAGCAAAGGAAACCTTCCAGACCTTACAAATGATGTGATGGACAGGTGCTGATGTGCAGGCCTGGGGGCTCAAGACTGCAGGCCCCTGCCAGGGACAGCGAGCAAGGGAGTCAAAGCCTGTTGCAAGAGAAAGCACACTGGAGCTTCAGGGCCAGAAGCCCCAGGTCACGGTAATATGGCACTCCTCTTCAGTTGCACATACAATCCGGTTAGAGAGAAGTTATTTTGTAAAGGTTCTTAATCAGCATGTAGTTGGGTCCAGGACCTATGTCAAATGCCAGAGCTGGAGTGAGGGTGATGATGGTCACAGCACAGCCTCCCTGCCAGCTCAGCATCTACCTATGGGCGGTCAGCAGGTAGGTTCAAATTGTAAAGCCAAGAGGATACTGCTTGCTTTCACAGCTACTGGCTTCTACACGGCCAGCCTGATGACCAGGCATGAAGCAGCCAGGGCATCCAGACGAGGCCCTCAACTCACCAGGATGAGGCTGAATGGGTCGCTCATCGGAGTGGAGGCGTCTGAGCTCTGAATGTGAACCTTTTTCCTCTCCATGCAGCTCACTCGCAGCTCATGGGCTAAGCTATAGACAGAAAAGAGACGCAGGGAGGGATGGACTCAGAGCAGGACACCCATGCTCAAGACTCAGAAGCCATACGTGGCAGTGAGCACCTGAGGTCTGAGCTACTTGGGAGACTGAGGCAAGAGGACTGTTTGGGCACATGAGTTAAAGACCAGCCTGGTC
>RJWT010044223.1:0-11823 GCA_004365215.1 Cuniculus paca
CAAAGAGGCTTGTTACACTCCCTTGCTTGTTGCTTTTGCTGTTTTCCACTACCATGAGCAGCTACCCCTGTGCCATGTGCCACCCTGCCTTGGAGCCAGCCAATAATGGACTGACTTCTACAAACGATGAGCTAAATAAAACTTTCCTCCTTTAACTTTGGGTGTCGGGTATTTTGTTCCAGTAATGAGAAAAGTAACTTTAAGATATTGGCCTGATACATTGGTTGAATTAATTAACACTGGACAGTAAGGAGGGTGCATACAAAGGACCCACTGAAATGAATTTAATCCTGAGAGATTCTGCTTCAATGGATTCCAGGGAAATGGAATTTTTCAAAGTTCTCCCAGGTGATTTTAAAGTGCTGCTAGATTTGAGATTCACTTAGGGGAAGCTTGCAGGGGGCTTTGAGGTTATCTGAGTCTGAGCGCAGATCTCTAAGGACTATTAGTAACCTCCCGCTCCAAGCCCTGCAGGTAAACGGAGGGACAGGGAAGGGCATTGGCGCGGGACCCCAGCCAGCTTGGCTCCGCTCACCCGGGGGAGACCTGTCTGCCGTCCGGGTAGGACCGGCGCTCTCGGGCACGTCCTGCCAGGAGTGAAGCTTGGCGCCATCTTGAGCCCGCTGGAGGCTCTGCAGCTGTGACGCGCTGAGCAGCCGGCTCTGGGCGTGGGTAACCGCGGCGGCGTTCTCAGGGCCCAAGGCGGCGATCTGCTCGGCGGATAGCTCCTGCGGCAGGGAAAGGGGGCAGAGCCTCAGGGCGGACCCTCTCTGGGTTTCCCAAACCTTGATCATCTTCCCAGAGTCTACACAACCTTGCCTTCTCCAAGTGCCATCTGTGTGCCCGGAAGATGTTTCCTTAACATCAGATCATTCTTTCACTACACAAATATATAACATATACATGTATTTTTTAATGGAAAAAAACCCTAGAAATTTCCAAAAATGGCAAAGCAGCAACACTTGCCGTAAGCAAGCACTAAACAGAAGTCAAAAGAAAACAAGAAATTTGAATTTCTACAAGATCTGTTGACTAGTAATATTTAGACCCTTCGCCTTTTAAAAAAGAAAGGGTAGAGGAACTTAAACGGGTTAAAAGTTATTTTTAAAATATTCTAGCTCCCAATTAACACTTTATCCTGGAAGTATGCAGTAGTAAGGGACAGTTGAAAAGGGGATCATAGTTTTCTCACTCTGTGACAATATTGTTTAATCCATGAAAGTTATCTTTCCAACTTTCCAAGTCCCCCACCTGAGAAAATACTGATGTGGGAAAAAAAGCACAGGCCTGAATGCCATGGACCTGACCCTGAGCCCCAGCTCTGCCACATACTAGCTGCATGGCCTTGGACAAGTTACATAGCCTCTCTGAGTTCTTGGGTTACCTGTTAGATGGCTCAGAGAACTCATCTCCCATGCCAATTCTGATGCATCAGCATGACTACCTGGACACCATGCCATGAATGCCACTGGGGTTTGGAAGAGGAAAAGCACGGTAACTAATGGTGATGTCTCCCACCAGACAGGTAGGAAATTCTGCTGAGTACACTGTCTTTGAAACCATCTGGACCTCAGATGTTTTCTGAGGTTGACCATCTTCAAAGGACTTGGTGACTGGTTCCTGTGGGAATGGAATAAGATGGGATGACAGGATTCTACTATTATAGAAGGACCTCTAACCTCACTCTGATTGTTTTTAGTCCCTCCCCCAAATCTGAGAAATATTGATTATGATCCCATCCATTTCTCTGAGTCATCCTCATCTCTCCTGTCTGGGTAGATGCTTCCCCAAGGACATAATTCAAGCTCCTGAATATATTGATGGTCCCTTCAAGCCCTGGGTACCCACTTCCCTAGCTTCACCCTGGAGGATCTCGCTCCAAGAGAATGAGCACCTCTCTCTACAGTTTCCAGGATCCCTGTCCTTCCAGGCACTTCCTTCTGCCTAGAATTTTGTTCTTTTCTTTCTGCCTAGCTTACCTGTCCTCCAAGGCATAGCATCACCTCCTTCTCATCTCAGAGAGATAAGGGGAGAGGCACAGAGAGAAGGGAAGGCTTTTATATACTATTAACACAGAGCCTATATTACAAAAATTAACTATCTTTCCAAAGCTGGCCTATGACCCACAGGCCACACTGACTCTCTAGGCCTACTGTGTTTTCAAAAATGAATTCAAATTGGCTGCCAACATTTAATTATCAGGAGATTTCATATGAAAATGAAGATTCCTGGCTGCTTCTATTAAGAAAAAAGAAGGTCCAGAAACACTGGGCCTTCATGATCACACCACATTAATGTGCCAGAAATGAGAAACAGCCTCCTCATTTTAACAGGTCTCTCCCATTCAACTTAGTCCCCACCCACTCTGCTACATTCCTTTATGTTACCTTCCTGGCCCCTGAGGTTACCTTATTATAACCTCTTCACCAAAGACTCCCCAGATCCCAAGTACCCCTAACCTGGGGCCTAAAATATTGTAGGTTATCAATAGCCATTTCTGGAATAGATGATACCACCACAGTGAAGCAGCCACAACTGTGCTCCGAACGAGACCAAGAATAAGTGCTTAGAAAAATGCCAGAACCAAGCTGCCTGCCCCATACAGAATCCCCCAAAAGAGAAGCAGGAATGGGTGCAGCGACCTTGAGAACTGCTCTTTACTCCCAAACAGCTTTCACACCTGCTCTGTGTTGGGAGCTGTCCGGGGTGCTGAAGTGTTTCTCCGTCAGTTGTCAGTCTTGAAGTGAACCAGTGATGTGTCACCACCGGTTTGAGTGCCTTATCCCGGTGCAGCGGACAGAATGTGTTCCCACATTACTCAGGAAGCAAGAACACCAGGGTCACTCCACATCAGAGCAGACCATCCCAACCAAACATTCCTAATCCTGTACATTGACAGGAAGCAAGGGTCTCTCCATGGACACCCTATTTCACTTACTTCAGCTTATCCATTTTCACCCTTTCAGTTTTTCCACACCAATTAATCACCTGTCTTATTGTGATTTACCTAACACTTTTCTTTAAGTCAACTATAATATTTTTATTTAAAAGGAAATGTTATAAAGCTCCAAAATCTGTCATCTGCAAATCTGATGTCCAAAAGCAATGTTTTTTCCCCAAAAGTTTAAGACAAACTTATTTACTAGCAAAATTTGACCTGGATTGATGTGAAGCTATTTTTAGTCTATTCCAATTAGTGTGACTTGTCACAGATTTCTTTACAAAAATTTTAATGCATTTGCTTACAATTACTTCAGACAGTACTAGAGGTTTTAAGGTACATATAGTATATGCACAGGGTGATCTTTTTAAAATTTGAAAAATTCTGAATTCTGGATTTATCTGTCCCTAGGGTTTTATAGAAGGACTTATGAAACTACCACATCGTCATAAAAAGGAAATCAGCATCCCTTGCTACCAAGAGAAGGTGACCATAAAAATAAATCCAATTAAAAGATAAACACTTTTAAACACATAAAATTATCTTGTGATCATCCATTATGGGCATAGAGATATCCTCTGGCTCTGCTAGCAGAAACCTGGTTGTGAGCCCCAAGAATCCAAGGCCTTTTACACATTTCACTATGTGATCTGAAATGGGGTCAAGTTCCCAATTCTCCTTAAAGATCTGAGCACCTACTTTGAAGATCTCATCAGGAAGACATTTTATTGCTGATGGCTGGAAATACAGCATCAATTCCTTGTCGAGCATTCGGAGCTCTGCCTTAGTTAATCCAGCTGGGGAGAAAAAGGAATCATGAGGGTTTAGTTCAAGCCATCGGAACTCTACTTGTTTTCTTAATGGTGCTGCATAATGTACAGATCTGTGTGTCCTGAACAATCATCATTCTTTACAAAAGGCCCAGAAAATCACACTGGGGAATCAAGTTCTTTAATCAACTCAGAAAAATATGTGGGTCACATTAGCCTTGATTGGCCTCCAACAGTGAACTGTATGCCCAGAAAGAGCTTCAATTTACACACTTTAAGATTGTGTATAAATCTATTTAGAGGCCAATTAAATCACATTCTATACCAGTGCTGTTCAAACTGTAGCATGCACAAGAATCTCCAGGAAAGCTTATTTTAAAAGCACATTTGCAGACCCTACTCTGCAACTTCAAGTCTAGTCCACACTAACTCCATTGATGTTCACCTGTAGCCAAGGATTATTATTGTATTTTGTTTTATTTTATTACTAGGTTTAAGTTTGAAAAGGAGTAAAAGGTATGTTCCACAGGCTTCCTACCTGCAATGGTCCCGAGCTCCTGTAAGACGTAGCTGGTCCATTCAGTGGGCTTCCCAAACACAGTTTCTGCCTTCTTCTTAAATTCAGCTAAAACATGGTTGCTGCAGAGTAATTTTCCAATTCTGGTAACCACCATCCTTGTTAAAGAGAGAGGGATACAGCACGAGCTTGGGGAAATCTCCAACCAAAAAACAATGTGCAGAAGGTAAGTAGAATCAGCACTGAGACAAGATCCAGCTAATCCCACTCTCTATTCTAGCCCAGAAAAAGCCAGAGCATCAGAAAATGGTGAACACTGGATGGATGGATGGATGCATGGATGGATGCATGGATGCATGGATGCATGACAGATGGATGCATGGATGGATGAATGGATGGATGGATCATTTGTCATTTTTCACACTAGTATTTTGGTTACCTGAATTCTGAGATCTTTATAAGTGGGATTTCAGTGACATTCATAGCACACAGAGTGGCACCAAGTCCTACTAAATGAAAGCTCTTCAGATCTTGGATACCGTACCCTGAATCCTGTAGAAACCCTTGAAGGATGGATTTAGCCTATAAAAAATAAGAAATGGCTTCTTGTTTATTTTCTTCAGAAACTTTTTTTACTTTCAGATACTTTGGACATTCAAGTTCTTCTGTATCAGGACCCAAATATTTCCAGTCTCTGTTTCCATAACTTTCCAACAATGCCCAATAGTGTCCTGTCCCTGCTTTTGCTCAAGCCAGCACCTCCATCCAAAACACCCATTTGTGCCCCAAAGTGTTACAGTCTAGCCATCCTTTTATGTTTTTGTTCAATTCAAATATCACCTTCTTCATGAAGTTTTTCCTGACCTGCTCAACTATAATGAATATTTCTTCCTGTTTTCTATAGAAATATACTTGCTCTTACTCTTCAATTCCTGAGAGTAGTATATAAAATGTTTTGGTGTTAAAAATCACACAGGCATATCTCCAATGAGCTTCGACTGAAGAGGAATGATATGTAAGATCGCTCATCCAGCATAGACATCCAGCTGTTCATCATTCATGACTTTACCTGGAGGACCACTCCTCCTGTTGTAGTCAAGGTTTGCAAGGGAATATATTTAACACAGGACACATAATTTATAGGGTTATTTTATAATATCCACTCAAAAAGTCAAATGCAGAGGAGTGCAAAAGATCTGTCCACATGCTAGAGGCCCGAAGAACCCAGCTGAGGGCATGGATCCTATGGCAATGTCCTCCATGAGTTCAGCTGAAGACTTAGAACCCTTAGCAATGTCCTCCACAAGTCCAGCTAGAGGCCTAGAGCCCACGACAATGTCTCATGCAAGTCTATATCAAGGATCTGCACTGGGAAGGCCCAACGGTCAGGGGAAGCTAGAAAGTCTGCACCAGCGGGGTGAAGGATCTGTGGCATCAGGCTGAGCTATCTGCACTACAGCCAGGAAGCAACCCTCAAGGTAAGGACCAGAGCCCCGCCCAGAGAAAACGGCAGCCATCTTCAGTGACAGTGAGGACCCGAACTCCTCCAATGATGAAAACAATCGAGTTCATATCAGGAAAACCAATGCAACAAACTTCTCCATGAGAATCAACAGTGCACCATCTTCCCCTCCAGTTCTCCTTTTATGCTGTTGGCAACAATCCTCAGGTGGGCCTTCCACACCCAGAACCACACTGACTCAGTTCAGTTGGGTATTCCAAATTGACCATTAGTGAATCCATCACACCTCCCACATTCTTATTCCATGTAATTCAGTCTGAACTGCAGAGAGATAACGATATGGCCTAGTCCTGTCTAACCAAGTTGTCTTTTAATTGGATGCAGTGATTGGTTCTAGACTAGACGTGATTCAACCAGAACCATCCAAGACTTTGACCAGCTCAATTAAGAGAGAGCTTGGATTGAATTCAAAAGGATACACACATAGATCCTTGGAATTATATAAATGTAGATCTGCCAGATGGAAAGATCTTTTACTACATTGAAAGCCTGCCTCTGAACAAAAGAAAGCAGAGGGCCCTCCAAGATGGTAAGAACTAGACTCCCAACAACAGTGTTGAAGTTCCTGGATCAAGCTATTCCTGAACTCTAAGGTTAAACTTTTCTATTATGGGAAATTGATAAATTAATTCTTTTACTCAAACTAGTCCGCTGTTACTTGTAAGTAAATGAGCCCTGACTCATTTGATCTACCTATGTTGACCTGAAGAAGGATCCAAACCAATCCCTTGGAGATGAGCTTTATGATGAAGTCTAACTCATTTGGCATTCACAGGAGCAGGTGAAAAGAATTACAAAAAATCATAAGACAAGGAAGAGAAAGAGGCTTCCAAGAATGAGCATCTCCTTAATGGAATAAAGGTCACAAGAGTAGAGTCATATTTCCCTTCACCTTTTGATGTTAGTCACTCCCATCACACAATATGGATCATTACAGTGTTGAGAAAAGTGTTGAGAAATATTGTGAAAGGTTGCAAAGTTCATGCAGCTGTAGCCTTTCCATCCCTTGGGTTCGCAGAAGCACTATATTTTCGGAGAAGACTATGCCCTGGGCTCCATCAGCTCAAATAGTCTTCCTCCCCACTACTCCTATGAGCATCTGATCCATTTTATTTACCACTTATCACAATTTTTTAAGCTCTTTGATCTTCATCACTGACTTTTTTTGTCTGTATCACCAGTAAACTTCCCCAAAACAAGGACCTCATCTAAAAAGTTCACCATTTTGTCCCAAGCATCTACTGTAATGCCTGCCACACTGTGAGAATCCAATAAGGACTTTTTAAGTGAGTGAATGAATAAATGAATGAATGAACAGCTGAGTGAGTGACATACAGAAGTCATAGGCAATATGTACTCCTTTGAAATAGCATCATTGGCAGCCTTCACATGATGAACTGGCTCCAGGGAGATTTTCCATGTGTCTGTAAACCTGACTGATCTGTTTCTTTATTAAATTTCCTTCAGTGATTACTAAACTCACAACTACTTTAGGGGAGTTTCAGCAATGCCCTTCTGAGATGTAAATATCTTCAACTAAAGGGGAATATGCATACAAAACAATAATAGCTAACTTACTGAATGCTTTCTGTGGCCTGGCACTATTCGAACAACTTTGTATTATCTAATACTCACTGCAATCCTAAGCATTAACACAAGTATTAATATTAATTAACATTAATGGATATTAACCCTCTTTCACAGATGAGCAACTGAGGCACAGAGAGAAGTTAAATAAGCCATAGAACACTTCTGGAACGTACTGGCTCTAGGATCAAAGCCCAGACAGTCAGAATCCAGAACCTGTACTCTTACAGTGAAGATGTTTGGCTAGGGGAAAAAAATGAAGATTCAAGATAGATTTTGAATTTTTCTTATTAAGTCTTCACAATCAGGTTTCACTAGTTGACTCATAGCAATTTGTGCTCTCCAAGTATGAGGCATTCCCACTTTAAAATGAAAGTGCAAAAGTACAATTCAAACAAAATTACTTTGAAGATGTGGTATTAAATTGTCCTTGCCACTGGAACCCAGAAAATGCAAGCTCAGCCTGCAGGGTGATAAGTCAAAATATGTTTCCTTGAATGACTGGACCAGCGTATATGTAATGATTCCAAGACAATTAATACCAACACTTTTGGGCAATATTAACCACTGAAAAATGAGGAACTGTAAGATTTCAATCTCTCTCTTCATCCGTCTGGTTTCTGTAATAGTTTTTCCGCTTATATTGGTTTTTAAGCTGAACTATCTGTTAATACAGTTCCTCCAGGTCTGACTATTAATCTAGAAAAATGCATTTAAGGGTTTGATTGGGAGCTAAAGTTGAGGAACTGACTGCAAATGATATATGCAAATGTTAGGTTTTCATATCCTCTTCGAACATACTGATAAATCTCACTGCCATCCATGGGAATTAAAACTGGTGCAAAGGGAAAGAGACACTCTAGTTTCTAAGTTGGATATATTTTTCTGTTTCCCTCAGACTGCAAATAGAATGATTTTAATATCAGATGTGTGATGTGGCACTTCTTAAACTAGTCAAAGCCAGTTTTAGAGTCATAGAACCACGGGATTATAGAATGCTGGAATGGAAAGAACTTTAGATTTTTGGATTTAACCCTCTCATCTTGCAAATGAAGAAACTAATCCAGAAGGGGGAAGGAGGAAGTGTGTTGATGATGACAATGATGATGATGATGATGATGATGATGATGATGATGACAATGAAAAAGCAACTGATTTTTATTGACCTTTCTGTATCAGACATTATCGAAAGTGCTTTATTTTATTAATTCAGCCAATCCATGACCATGACCTCCAAGTTGCCCAGCTCCAAGAGAATACCCTTCACATTGTGTTCTACCTGAATGATGACACTCAAGAGTTGTGGAACATGAAAACCTTGATCACAAAAGGCCCATGAGAGTAGGGAACAAACATTGGTTTTTGCCTGCCCACCACCCATTCTCCCTAAGTTTAATAATATCACCACACTTTTCCTTTCAAGAACTACTCTGTGTTAGTCTTCTACTGCTGCTATAACAAATTACCACAAACTTAGAGGCTTAAAATACATATTCATTTAAAGTTCTGGAGACCCTAAGCCCTAAAATAAATCAGCAAGACACCTTTTATTGGGAAGTTCCAAAGGGATTTCATTTTCCAGCTCCTAGAGGCTTCTCCTCCACCTTGAAAACTGACTGCATAGCACCTTCTTATCTCTTGTTTCCTTCTGCTTCCATTGTCACATCACCTTGTGTAGCTGTGGCACACTAATCTCTCTCTTACAAGGACCCTTTTGATCACCCTGGAATCACCAGGATGATTCAGGGTATCTCTTGCATCTCAAGATTCTTAAATAAATCTCATCTGCAAAGTCTCATGAGATGACCTACTGTATTTGTCCCAAAGGCAACATACTATATTTACAGGTCACAGTTGTAGCCTGTCTTAGTTACACTTCTCTCATTGCAGAGATGAAATACCTGACACCCAAAATTAAAGGGGAATAGGTTTGTTTAGCTCACAGTTTGTAGAGTTTCAGTCCATAAGTGGTTGACTCCCAGGCAAGGTGGCACACGGCATGGGCAAACATTCATGGTGGCAGAAGACAGCAAGAGCAGCAACATATAAGTAGGAAGCAAGCCTCTTTCCATCCCTTATATTGTATGTAGGCTACCCATCCCAGGGGGGTGGAGCACTCACACCCCTAATCCTAACATTATACCATGAATCAATTACAAACTCTAGAATCGATCCCTTCTGAAAAGTGGGCTCCCCATGACCACATGAGGCTTTCGGGGAACATCCAGATACAAACATTACAAAGACATCTTTTGTCGGGGGGGGCAGTATTCAGTTTTCCACATGCCCTTCCCCACTCTCAGCTCATGTCGTCCTGGGCAGCGGGACTATACTAGCTGACATATGACTGGCCAACCAGTATATTCTACTCCTGACCTGAGAATTGTTCAAAGGTAACTGCATTGTTGGAATTAATGACAGAACTTTCTAAAACACAGATGAAGAAGAGACACATTTTTGTGGGTTGCTAATTAGGTAATATACAAGCCTATTGCTGAAAATGACCAGGAGGGAGAAGTCTGTTTGAATGAAGGTAACATGAAGGAGCTAGGACTTCCCTCTCCAGAAATCCAGGGGATTAGACACCCTAAACATCTCTTGCAATCAAGACAATTGAAATTTTGGGGAAAACTGTTTCTTTAGTCCATGAAGGATTAGCCATCACAGGAATTTGTCTCCCACCACAAACAACTAAAAAAACTTGGAGGGGGGAGAATAATCATACCAAAAAAACACAACTGTGTAAAACTCAACAAAATATGAAACTACTACATTCAGATATTGGACAAGAAGCACAGGATAGTGATCTTGAAAGAAGGGAAACAAATAAGGCTAGCCCAAAAAGTGTCCTTGCTCACTGCCTAGAAATGATTTCCAGGGAGACCCAAACAAGCCCAGTGGTCTAGCTGAGTTGACGACACAGATCCAAGGCCAAAAATTCACAAAAAACAAACTTAGCAAACTATTCTTCAACATGAGTTCACCTCAACACTCAAAAAGTAGCAGAAGTAACAATACACTCCCACTAACCCCTCTAGAACGAAAATGCCTCAGCATTCATTTATTCAATAAATATTTCCTATGTGATAAAACATGTATATCTAACCATATTTTTAAAGAAAAATATGTCCTAGTCACCTTTTATAGATGGAATTTCTTGCAAATAAGTAAGAAAATATGACTCAGAACTAGGAGAAGAAACGGTTTGGAGAAAGAGATTCAAAAATAATAATGACGATTGAATTAGTAGCAAGGATGTGAATGCAGCTATTACAAGTACTCTCAATATAAACAAGGAAAACACAAGCAAAACTCAAAGAGAGCTAGAATATTTAAAAGACCCAGTAGCATCTACCTACCTGTCCTAAGGTCCACTCTGTCTGCTGGCTCAGAGAAGCCACAGTGTCTATGGAGCCGAGGTCCAGCTGTCCCAGCTCAGTCTCATTAAGAGCCAGAGCAATTCGTCCCAGGGAGACAACATGGTGTTCTCTCCAGCAGGAAGGAGAGCCCCAAACCTTTAGGTAAGGATAGTAACAGAACATTAGTGACACCATTTGCTATAGTCTGAGTGTTTATGTCCCTCTCAAAGTTCATTCATTGCAAGTTAATTCACCATGTGACAGTATAAAGGTGGAGCCTTTGAGAGGTAATTAGCTTATGAGTGCTCTACCCTCTTCAGGGGCATAGGTGCCCTTATAAAAGAAATTTTTGAAAGCTATCTAGCCCTGTTTCTCTGTAAGGAAACTGCAAGAGAGTGCCATCTATGAGGGACAAGCCCTCGCCAGGCACTCCGTTTACCGGCGCCTTGGTCTTGGACTTCTCAGCTCCTAAAACCATGAAAAGTAAGCTTCCATTGTTTATAAGTTACCTGCTATAAGGTATTTTCTTATAGCAGCTTAAACAAGATAAAACAGAATTTAAAACAGACATGGGACTGGGAATAGTAGCACAAGTCTGTAATCCCAGTTACTCAGGAGGCTGAGAAAGGAGGATCATGAGTTCAAGACTACATGGGCAACTTAGAGACATCTTGTTTCACAATAAAATATAAAAAGGGTTGGGGATGTGGTAGAGTGCTAGTCTAGTCTGTGCCAGGCCCTTGGTTCAATCCTCAGAACTGAAAAAACAAAACAACAACAAAGACATCAGGTAAGTCTCCTTAATATATAACTATCTTATGAATCATTAAGAAAGAAAGACTATACTTGTTTAAAGAAGTAAACATTTAAAAAGTTTGTTCTCGATGCTGGGACCGGGAGAAGCCGATCAAGGATCCAACTAGCCAGCCTTCCTGGTAAGCCGTGCAGATCGAGCAGGACCCAGGAAGACAAGGGAAAGCCAGAAACTCCTGAGAGTCAGCCATGCTGGGACTGGGAGGAGCTGATCAAGGATCCAACTAGCCAGCCTTTCTGATAAGCTGCACAGACTGTGTGGGACCCAGGAAGAGAAAAAGGTCAGTGTCTCCTGTAAGCCTACCAGCATGCAG